>PISX010015298.1:0-50030 GCA_004024625.1 Mellivora capensis | reverse complement strand
TTGTCAAGGATAGGTTTTTAAAACACAAAAGACCTAATTTTATCACCTAAAGCCTAGAGAACATTTTTTCCCCTCCAAATTCAGACAAGTTTTCTGACTGAGAAGATTTAGAGGTGGATAAAATCTCACATATCAAAGTTTGATATGCTACAAGAAAAATGATAGGAAATTAAAAGATTCTTTTGAAACAAGGCTTGTCTGTCTGATGATCCAGACTACAGCAAATTGATTGGTTTTTTGTTTCCTTTAAATGAGCCTATGTTTGATCATTTGACATTTACTATTTGATTATTTAATAACTGGAAACTTACTGCACTCAGTAATTGCCAGCCTGCTGAGTATGACAAGAGAAATTCTGATATGAAAATGAGGTTAATAATTTAACTGTGATTTAGATATGATAGCCTTTGAATTTAGATTGCTAGCTAGTCTTACATCAGGGACCTCTGTTGAAAATATACTTTGGATTTCATTAAAGTAATAAAGCTGTTTTAAATTTTCATTAAAATATATTATCATTTTTTTCCTGGTATCAAATTGTCAGAAGACAGCTATAACAAATGGGATATTTGAAACTGTGTTATATATGTGTGGTTCTTACGTTATATGCAACTTTAATCCTGAACTGCCCAGCGCAGACCCAGATAATCTAATGTGATCATGGATAACACCTATATAATGTGCTCCTTTTAAAGAGTTTGTGTTGGGACGCCTGGGTGGCTCAGTTGGTTAAGCGGCTGCCTTCGGCTCAGGTCATGATCCCAGCGTCCTGGGATCGAGTCCCACATCGGGCTCCTTGCTCAGCAGGGAGCCTGCTTGTCCCTCTGCCTCTGCCTGCCACTCTGTCTGCCTGTGCTCGCTTGCTCTCTCTCCCTCTCTCTCTGACAAATAAATAAATTAAAAAAAAATAAAGAGTTTGTGTTATCCAATCAATAGTCTGTATTCTCTTCGTCAATGGAAAGTTTGCTCTTGGGGAGCCTGGATGGCTCAGTGGGTTAAAGCCTCTGCCTTTGGCTCAGGTCATGATCCCAGGGTCCTGGGATCAAGCCCCACAGGGCTCTCTGCTCAGCAGGGAACCTGTTTCCTCCTCTCTCTCTGCCTGCTTCTCTGCCTGCTTGTGATCTCTGTCTGTCAAATAAATAAATAAAATCTTTTAAAATAAATAAATAATAAAAACCTTAAAAAAAAGTTTGCTCTTTGTGGCATCTTGAGGAAGCAAAAACAATACAAGGTAATATTCAATACATTAACACACTTAGATAAGATGTACTCCTATTTTTGAACATATACTTTAAAAGTTAACTTCCAAAATATATAATATCTGTATATATTATATATTTTGCAGTATATAATATATATTTATATTATGTATAAATTATATATTTTATTTATTATTTTATATTATAAATATTTATATATTACATATATTTTTATATATTACATATTATTTGTACATTATATATTATAAAAATATAATTGCTTAAAACTTTGTAGTTTTCACAGAACTTCATATCTACTCATATCTGTTACAGATTCTCTTAGCAATTCTTTAAGGTATAACAGGTGATTTTAAAGATTGGAGTTTTCAAGAGGCTAATGAAAGTGGGAGAGAAGAAGCAAATCTTCCCTACAGAAGGATTCTATATAATGTATGTAGATAGTTCTCCCTCCAGGGGGTGGAGTTTAGTTCCCAAGTCTTCCTTTGAATACGGGCTAGACTTAGACTAGAACATTAAAAGAGGAGAAGAGTAACTCAACCACGGAGAAACCTGGCAATACCTTAGCTAAGTGATCAAGATTAAATCACTAGTAAAGTCATGGATATCAAGTACCCTCTGATATGGGATGAGAAGGGCATTTTTTATTATTTCAAATAATTCAAAATAAAGTTTAAGTTTTTTTTCAAAAAAGTACTCACATATGGGTACCAGTGCTAGCTGTGAAGTAAGTTCCTGCTGAATGCATTCCCCACTCCACCTCAAATCAATCATTTTTTAATGCATAGGAAGAAAATTTTGTGCATATATATAAAAAAGAATGATGACAGTGGTGCATATTTTAAGTGTCATTCAATTCAATAAAATTACAATTTAAATCAAATCTTCAAAGAAAAATCCTATCTAATAAATGCACATATAAATCTACTATTTTTGTTAAATAAAAAACATGCAGTTCTCCCTTGTTCTTTGATCAATGCTCAATTGACTAATAAGTTTGGCAGATTAATTTCCCCTAAACATTTAGCAGCATTTATGAGCCTGATTAATTCAATTTCCTTAGACATTTTAAGTTACAGTTACAAATTTTAACACATCCAAGTCTCTCAAGCATTTCAAAACACCTAACAAGAGAGATTTGTAAATCTAATAAACAATCTCTTAACCACTTTACTACTTAGAAACCTAAGAAGTCTACATTTCTAGAGTACTAAAGTATCAAATATGTAAGCAATCAAATATCATATATAAACTTCTCTTTTCTTATAGTTATCAATTTAAAATCATAAGTACAAAATGTACATCTTCATTATTATTTCTTAACATCAAAATTATAACATCAACTAAAGAATCTTGAAAAGTCCCAATTAAAAACTCTAAGTTTAGGGGTTCCTGGTTGGCTTAGTCAGTAGAGCATGTGATTCTTGATCTCAGGTCATGAGTTCAAGCACCATGGTGGGTGTGGAGACTTCTTGAAATCTTTTTTTTAATTAAAAACCATAAGCTTAATATCAATCACATTTTCTTAAACATTTAGATTAAAACAACAGATCAACATGACAGATTCTTTAATGTCAGAGTATTCAACATTTATAAACTTAATGAACAAAACACACACAAGTTACATGAGACTTATAAAACTATTCCTAAACTTAGCATAAATGTATTATACGCCTTACTTCCATGTAAACATTTTCATATTTGTAAACATAATATAAATATTTTCGCTGATGTAAATGACCTGTGGAGTCATTTGCTGATTACAGGGGGAAAAGGCCATCCAGGCCAGATTAGAGGTGTTGGTAAGACAAGATGCGTGTTTTTGGGAATCTGGATTCGCCTTTCAAGATGATTTAGCATCATTTATTTTGTAAAGTTCTTTTCTTATAAAAAATGGAACTTTCCAAATGCTCTCCTTTTCTTACAAAGACTCTACATGATTTTTAATTGTATGAATAGAATGGAGATTTGGTGATCCTATGCAAATAATCAGGTTACTATTTTGTTGGTTTCTGAACCCTCTTAATCTCTTACTACTTATCTGTCAGGCTCATCATCATTTAAGGTCATTTTATTGATTGCTGCATCTCATTATATGTCACCTTCTTAGCTCTTTTTCATGGATGAATGACCATAAAATTATCTATTTGTTGTCATTCATTCTTTGTCATTCTTTGTTCCATTCATTAAGGCATTTTTAATTTCAAGGAATTTTTCAACTCAGCTATTACCTTCACAATTGCTATCATTTGTACTTAATCTCTTTGGCTACCATACAATGCCCGGCAGGGAAGGGAATGAGAAAATTTAAGTCAAGCTCATGTTTCTGTTGAACTGCTAATTCAACACTTATTTTCACTCTCTCATGGGATGTCTTCTGGTCTTATAAAAACCTAATGGTGAAGAATTGTATTAAAATCACATGAGTGTTGCAACCTCATTTCTGATATCAGCACCTTTGTTTCTTATCAGAGCCCATCGGTAGTTTTGTGACTTCAATTCTGATGATTGTAGATGAATCATCTCAATGATACAATTTCATGTAACTTAGATAATAAGCCAAAAATTATAGTTGAGAGATGTTGTCATGATACTTTAAAGATATTGATAAAGAGTAAAAAAAACTATAAAAGGGGACATACTCCAAAATAGCCAAATTTAATTTAATTCTGTTATTGGCACTTTCCCATACTTAGACCTCTTTTATTCAACATTTCTATTCCCAATGATCACTAGAGCTTTTCCATTATACCCAGATTCACGATGATGTCTGGATGTTTTATGACTGCCACAAAGGCAGCAAGGCATGGTAGAAAGAACTTAGTTTACAAAGTCAGAAACCTGGGTTCATATTCCAACTCTTTTTACTTCACTTTTCTGTCAGTTTTCTCTTTCTGAACAAGGGCCTAACACCTGGCTTGAAATGAATTAATATCTGCAGGGTTACCCAGTACAGTTGCTGCCACATAGTAAGTTTTCCAGAAATAGTAGTACTTTTTTCTGTCATTGACTTTCAGCCTAGATTCACCTATGGTGTTAATTTTATAGAAAATGTTGCTCCAATGCCACTTTTTAAAATATAGCAAAATTATATTATGCACCTTTATTGAGGGGCTTTGTTTTGTTTTCATCTATACTGCAATGAAAAGCAGTTATTTTGCATCTTGGATCTCTTAGGCAAGTTGCAAATATTTTTGTGATGTAGCTAATATCACAGTTGTTTAATAAAGAATGACTTGCTACTTGCCACCTTTGTCAAAGTTTTTATGAAAAATTGGTTAAATCCCTAAAATGAAGAGGGTGACTAACTTACTAAAAAGAGAGAAAGAGAAAGAGTTGCCATTGCCATTTAATGGAACTCTAGATTTTTAGATTGTAGGTATTTGACAACTGAAAAAGCCTCTTCCAATTTACATATTTCATAAAGAGAAAATTGGAAATCAGAGATATGGTACAACTCTAGGTTTGCACGGCAAATCAGTTAGTGAACCCAACTCTTCTGAATCAATTTTGATGGTATATCCATATGTCATGCAGCCTTGAAATAAGATGCTTACCTCATACAGTTTCCTCAACCAGAATTCTTCTGAGCAGTGATGAACTAGCCATCTTTAAACTCCACTTCTTATTAAATCCAAATTTTCTTTCTGGTATCCATTTAGTTAAGTAGGTGGCTCAAGTCTCAAAGGTAATTTCAGATTTATCCTTATTTGGTTTGGTAGTGAAAACATTGAACTCTGACTTACTCAAAAAGATTATGAAACAAAGATACAAATGCAAATACTAAATGAGTTGCAATAGTCATCATTTCTTCCCTTTTATTTTTAAAAATGTCTCAGGAGTCCTTCTTATGTGAGCAGTGGATGGTATTTCAGCATGGTATTTCAATTTGGTCCGAATATTCTAGCACCAGTTCTGCCCTTCCAGTAGCCATGTAAATCAGCCCATGCATGTCTGTTCACATTCTTCATCATTCCCCCCAAAAGATTCCAGACACAGTAATGGTTTTAATTCACAACGCATAAATTTAAGCAATTATTAACTCATTTTAAAGAAAAATAAATCATCATAGAATCCTAATACATTTTTAGACTCCAGAGTTTTGCAGATTCTCATTTGGGAAACACCAACCAGCTGTCTCATCTTTTGGACCCTTCACTCTAACATACCAAATTAAGGAAAGCTAGGTCTGAGCACCACATCAACAGCACCAAGTAGCTGCTAAAACACCTGACCACAAAGACGTTTTTAAGCAGGGTGGCCTGGGACTATTTATCTTGTAGGTACAAATTTGTGTGTTTGTATAAAAACCTGTCCCATGCTAATGGCCCTAAGAACAACACTGCTTTGCAATACCTGACAGTAACCAGTGATTTTTCATAAGACTCATCTCAGATGAGACCTGACTGATCTCAGAGAATTATCCTCTGCATTCTTCCTCAAGAAGACAGGAATATATTCATCATATATTCATCCAAATGAATACATGTGTCATTAATTTTATTATGATATTGCATAAACAAGACGCATATCATTCCTTGAAATCAGTCACTTGTCTGTTCACATAATGTTACAGTTAGCCTTTAATCATCTTCCTCAGTTGGCTTAACTTTTCTGAATTGTTTACTCTTAAAAAAAAAAAAAAAGTAAAGAGCAAAGACTCTGGAACCAGACAACCTGGATATGAAATCTCATCTCTGCATCTATCAGCTGGGTTACATTGACTGAGATACCTCATCTCCTTTTGCCTCATGTTTCCCAACTGGAAAATGGGGATAAAATAATAATCACCAAACGAAAATAAGTGAGTTAATACATGTAAGGTGCTGAGAATAATCCCTAGCACATTAGAAGGGCTACAAAATGTTGCTGTTATTAACCACCTCTAAGAATTTTTGAAAGAACAGAATAGTGTGTATAACACCAGTAGCATGGTTCCTGGCCTAGGATTATGGCTCAGGGAATGGTAGGAATAGTACTGTCTCTGCTGTAAAACTAAAGTACTGAATTAGATGTCAGCCCCAGATGATGAAAGCGATTTAAGCAGTTTGTAAAATTCAGAAACTGTTTTAAGAGTATCTCCTCAGAGGCAGTTATAGTGAGCAAACACATACACGGAAAGGGGAAGGGGGACAGCTTGCCTTTTACTAGTTAGATAACGCTGATCAGGCTATTTAACTTCTTTATTGATAGCATGAAGTTAAAAACACTGATCCCATGAGATTCTTCTGAAATTTTAATGATAATGTATATATGAATATGAGTAGAGAGTAAATACTCCATCAATGCTATTTCCTACACTTTCTCTTCAAAAACAAACAAACAAAAAAAGATGGTTTGATTTCTGGGACTGATTTCCCCACCATACAAAATACATCTTTGGATTTTACGAAATTTTTAGCAAGTTCGGTTTATAGGAAAAAAGGAAATGGGTTCAACTAAGTGATTCCTGTTACTCATAGTTTTCAACTAACTAACATCTCTAAATTGCTTGTTATTTTCCAGATTAAGTAGGTGAATGTGTCATAGTTACAGATAAAAAGCTTTTTATTTAGTGAACATTCATTATTTTTTAAAGTTTCTTAAAATGAAGTTAACACTTTGATGAGTTTTTGCATTTTTCTAACAGTTCAGGTAAATGCAGTACAGGGAAGATACAAGTTAAAAGCACTGCACCAAAAAAGAGAGATGGGGGAAAGAAACACTGGCAGGTGGTGCGATGAGAAAATGATTTATAGTAGTAATGAATTGAAGCCCTTCCAAAAGATGTATTTACCAGAAGAGTGCTTTAAAATGTCAACTACATTGCTAAATTATAAATACTTTTAAAATAAAATGGGAAAGAGAAACTGTTGTGAATCATTGATTTCCTCCACTTTGGGTCAATGGCATTGCTAGGGAACAAGACATGACCTACTGGTCTCTGAATGCTGCTCTTTCTCAGCGCTGCTCCTCGGGGACCTCTGACTATTTACCTGTCATTCTATTTCATCCCAGAGCTATTAAAAAATAGGGGCCTTACCTGTTCAACGTCTATGCTAATTAATGGTCACAGCTGCAGTCTGGGCATCCTCCTGAAGAATGCAAAGGATACCTGGACCCTAACTGAGCTGAATTCAAGAAAGGGGTTTACAGTCCATCTACCATTTTGTATGATTGCCTAATGTTTTCCAACCACAGTGCTTGGCCTTATTTAATCATGTCACCCAAGATAGAACATCTTTGTATCTTTTTTTTTTAAATAATTAGCTGAAAGAACACTAAGTGATTTAAATTTAAAAGTAGGTCTACCTAACTTAAATTTTTAGACTCTGTAAATGACATGAAAAAATGTTCTTGGCATCAAAATTTAATCATTTAAAATTTTATCAGCTCTCCACTATCTATCTGTTTCACATTTATTTTAGTATATCCTGTCATAGAAACACTTTGTTCATCTAAAAGGGATCTTCAAAGTAGTTTTAATTTTTTTTTCATGAAATTAACAAGAGTTTTGTCTAAATTAATTTTTCTGCACTGGCTCATAATATTGGTGGATATTTACTATCAACATTTCAATTAAGCAAAGGACTTGACCTGTGTCATGCCTTTAGATTGCTGAGTTCTTATTTCTATAATGAATAATATTGGATGCGCACTAAAGTGAAATTTAATCCAAATTGGTAAGTGCATAGCTCTGTTACACGGAAGCTCCTTAGAATTACAATGCTGCTGAAATTGATGAAGGCTATAAAGCATTTGTCAGTTAAGGAAAATTTAACAAATTCTCTGAAGTTTAATTAAGCTGAAGTTTCAGCTTTAGAATATCCCATGTGGTAAGTAATATTTTTCTTCAGACTTTTCCTCAAACAGGAAATTATTTCACTTTTTTCTGATTACTAAATCAATATAATTTTGTTGATGTAAAATTATGAATATTATAGGGATGTATAATTAAAATGCCAAAGTCTCCTATAATCTACCTGTAGAGAATTAACCATTTTTAATCAGTCCTACTGGCCCAATATTCAGGTTATTTATTGTTATTAACTGAATCCCTCAACCTAGCACGTGAACTATGTGTGGATCATTTTTTATAATTCTCTCATTTTAAATAGCTTCTTCATTTTTTTAAATTTTACTTTAAAGTAATCTCCATACCCAACATGGGACTCGAACTCACAACCCCAAGATCAAGAGTCATATGCTTTACTAACTGAGCCAGCCAGGTGCCCCTAAAAAACTTCTTCAATTACAGACTACCTATCAATTCAACCTTGTCAAACATGAAAGCTTATTCAGTTTAATTTGACAGTAAAAAATAAAAACCATTTTTAATTTCTTTTTTTTAAGATTTTATTTATTTATTTGACAGAGATCACAAGTAGGCAGAGAGGCAGGCAGAGAGAGAGGGGGAAGCAGGCTCCCTGCTGAGCAGAGAGCCCAAAGCGGGACTTGATCCTAGGACCCCAGATCATGACCTGAGCCGAAGGCAGAGGCTTAACCCACTGAGCCACCCAGGCGCCCCCATTTTTAATTTCTTAACAGATATAATGATCTCATGATAATATTAGTTTTTTGAACTTATGGACTTATATCTATCTATCCTATAATGACTTTACCTTAATGCAATAGTAACCAATACAGTATATAGAATCCTTTGAGATCTGATGGCACCACTTTACCAGCCTCACTTCTTTCTTTTTTTTAAGATTTTATTTATTTATTTATTTATTTGACAGATAGAGAGTATAAGTTGGCAGAGTAGCAGGCAGAGGGAGAAGCAGACTCCCCAGTGAGTAGGGAGCCTGACACGGGGCTCAATCCCAGGACCCTGGGATCATGACCCGAGCCGAAGGCAGCCGCTTAACTGACTGAGCCACCCAGGTACCCCCCCAGCCTCACTTCTTATTAAACATCCCTCTTTCCTGCCTCCTCTTGGACACACACATATGTACTCTCACAGAAACAACAAATTTGCTTTATCCATTTTCGTATCCTTTCACACCTCTACACAAGTCATTTCTTCCATTCTATCTTCCCACTTCATCCTGAAACTCTTACAGATACCTCTTGCTGGTAATTTTTGCTATTCTCAACCAACTTTGTGATGAATATATATGCAACCTATTTATTATACTTACCTCAGTAAATTATCATTGGATTAAAGGTATGTCTCCCCAACACTGTGAGGCTGGCACAAATTAAATGCTTAACAATTAGTTGATTAACTGAGTGAGTGGATGGATAGATCAATGGATGGATGATAGGGGCATGGTGCATGGTTGGATGAATGGATGGCTAAAAAAAATAGATGAATGTGTGACAAGATGAATATTTGGATGGGTATAAGTAAGCAGAATGGAATTTCCTGAGACAAAGGAACCCCATTTATTCTGAATTAAGACCCAAGGTTTTCTCTAAATGAGAAAGCTTATAGAATATGTAGAAGTTTCCATGATGACCAAACACTTAATAATATCAGAAAAGGAGGTATTATGCTCCTTAATTTTTACTGTATTACAAAGCTTCAGTTATCAAAATAGTGTGGTACTGGCACAAAAAGAGACATAGATCAATATAGTAGAATAGAGAACCCAGAAGGAAACCCACACTTTTATGGTCAATTAATCTACAACAGAAAGGGCAAGAACTTCCAGTGGCAAAGACACCACCTCTTTCAAGTAAATAAATGGTGTTGGAAAAACTGAACAACTGGGTGCAGAGTAAAACTGAACCACTTTCTTATACCATATACAAAAATAAGCTCAAAATAGGTTAAAGATTTAAATGTAAGACCAGAACCATAAAACTTCTAGAAGAAAACAGGCAGTTAACTCTTGGACATTGGTCTGAGCCATTTTTGGGTGGGGGGGGATCTCTCTCCTCAGGTAAGAGCAACAAAAGAAAAATAAACAAATGGGACTATATCCAACTAAAAAACTTTTGCAGAGTAAGGGAAACCATCAATAAGACAAAAAGGTAATCCACTGAATGGGAGAAGATATTTGCAAATGATATGTGATAAGAGGCTAATATCCAAAATATTTAAAAAACTCACACAACTCAAAACGTAAAAAAATAGTAATCAAATTAATAAATGGGCAGAGGATCTGAATAGACATTTCTCAAAAAAATATATACAAATGGCCAACAAATAATGAAATAATGTTCAACATCACTAATCACCAGAGAAACACAATTCCAAACCACAAACCACAGTGAAATGTTACCTCACATGTGTCAGAATGGCTATTATCAAAAAAAATAAGAAATAACAAGTAATAGGAAGTACGTGGAGAGAAGGGAACCCTCATACACTGTTGGTGGAAATGCAAAATGGTATAGCCAATATGGAAAAGCTCCATCCTCCAGTATGGAGGTTCCTCAAAAAATTAAAAATAGAACTACCATAAAATCCAGCAATTCCTGTTCTGGACATTTATCTGAAAAAAATGAAAACACTAATTTAAAAAGATACAAGCACCCTATGTTCATTGTAGCATTATATGCAATAACCAATGTAAGAAAATAAGCTATCTATTAATAGATGAACAGGTAAAGAATATGTGGTATATATTTACATGGTGGAATATTACACAGTCATAAAAAATGAAATCTTCCCATTTGCAACAACATGGATGGACCTAAAGGATACTATGCTAAGTGAAATAGGTCAGAGAAATAACAAATAATATATGAGTTCACTTTTATGTGGATTCTAAAAACAAAACAAATGAACAAGCAAAACAGAAACAGACTCATAGATACAAAAAACAATCTGATGGTTGCCAGTGAGGAGAATGATAGGTAGGGATAAGATAAGGGAAGAGTATTTTTTTTAAGATTTTATTTAATTATTTAAGAGAAAGCAGAGTGAGAGAGAGAGAGCACATGAGTAGGGGGGAGGGGCAGAGAGAGGGAGAAGCAGGCACCCTGCTTGAGCAGGGAACCCAATGTGGGGCTTAATCTCAGAACCCTGGGATCATGACCTGAACAAAGGCAGATGCTTAACGGACTAAGACACCTAGGTGCCCCAAGAGGGGAACAGTATTAAAAGGCACAAACTTCTAGTTATAAAATAGACACAATGCAATCCCACATAGGAAATATAGTTAAAAATATTAACAACTATATATGCTGACAGATGGTAGCTAGATTTATCATGGGGATCACTTTGTAAAGTATATAAATGTTGAAAGTGTATTATGATGTACACCTGAAATTAATAAAATATTGCATGTCAACTGCACTTCAAATAAATAACAGAAAAGGTTAATATTGATACAAATTTTATGCCCTAGAAAAATATTTTTATTTATTTATTTTTGTATTTTTATGTTTTTATTGTTTTTAGAGGGGTAGGTACAGGGGGAAAGAGAGAGAGAATCTTAAGCAGGCTCCAAGCCCAGTGTAGAGTCTGATTTGAGGCTCAGTCTCCCAACCCTGAGATCATGACCTGAGCCAAAATCAAAAGTTGGATGCTTAACTGAGCCACCCAGGCATCCCAAAAATTTTTTTAAAGAAGAAAAAAATGTTCTAATTATAGTTCTTTATATGAACTGCTTACACTTGTATCTAATTATCATTCATTCATGAATAAATTATTAGGGTGCCCAGATGGCTCAGTCAGTTATGCATCTGCCTTTGGCTCAGGTCATGATCTCAGGGTCCAGTCCCATGTCCCATTCTCTGCTGAGAGCGAGCCTGCTTCTCCTTCTCCTTCTGCCCCTTCCCCCACTCCTGCTCCCTCTAAATAAATATATAAATAAATAAAACCTTTTAAAAAATAAAACTTGAAAAAAGAATAAATTATATTTATCATTAAATATATGTCTGATTAACTGTTTTTACTTGAATCAAAAACAATGTGCTTGTATGTCGGTACTTATAATTTCCATTCTGTTATCACTATATTTTATATTATATCTTACTATATTATTAGTATTATCTATGAATATGATTCATGCCTCATATTATCCTCAATGGGGTACTCGCCTTTCTAGGCTTAGTAACTGTCTATTGCTAATCTGAACACTTCAATATATTGGGAGACTGCATTTATCATTCTCCCATTGTTACTCTGCACATGGCAGTATTGAAATCTCCCCTAAAATAAATACTATTTTCTAGTGGAGCTTTATATGAAAATATGAAAATGAAAATATGAAAGCTTCATATGAAATTTTCCCTAAAATAAATACTATTTTCTAGTGGAGCTTCATATGCTTAAGACAAAAAAAAAATCATAAAGATATTAGGAGAGTAACCAACACTGATACTACCATGGGTTACTGACTAATACCTTTTTGGACCAGATAAGGTAAGATGTCAAGCACTGGAAACAAACATCAAACATGGTTCTTACCTTCCAAGGGATCAGTTTCAAGGAGAATTTAGACAAAATAGCTGCTATAAATTCTTACCAGGAAACAAAATGGGCTAAAAATGAAATAAGTGAAAAAGCCCAAATTACAATGTGATAAGACTTCAGAGAGAGAGGTCAATACAAATCTGTACCAGGTGGGCTGATTGTGTAGTCTTGGGGTGTGGAATGGTAGAGCCCAGAATTCATCTTCAGTTTTCTAGTCCCAGCCTTTATTTCATTTTAAGATACAAAACTGAGGCCCAGGAATACTAAGTTACTTGAAGCCTTGAGGAGTTTTTTATAGGTTTTATAGCCTTTTATAGCCTTTATAGATTTTGTCTCATGCTTATGTTTGTCCTATAGGCACAGAGACAATGGGTAAGAATCAGTTGGCATATGTGATAAAGCTAAATCAGAATTCATGCCTCAGGAGGTTAACTACTAGTAAGATTAAGGTAATATATTATTACAATATGATTCAGCTCTCTAACATTCTAGTTTTTACTAGAAAAAAATAGGTACCTAGCATGTGCCCTGCTGGCTGATAAAACTACAGAGATATGGTAGCTGACCATTTTTTTTCCCTTGGGAACTCTGTATTTCATTTTACTTGTTGTTGTTTTTTTAATGCTTTTGATTTACATACATTTTTTTACTCATTCCTCTGAATTATAATTATTTGTCTACTGAAGTTCGTTTTATAAAAATGTTTATTAATAACTCAGAGAAATTCAAATTATACTTTAAAAAATAGATCTTTGGATGTTTGAAAGGCTGATTTAGCAGTAATTTCTGAAGCAGAGTGTTGGTTTATTGTGTGTGTTTTCCCTCCTTGAGAAATAGCATCCATCCCTTTACGAGGGAACTATTTCCTTTTTTGTTCTGAAATTGTAACAAGATTTTGCTGTGAAAAACAAAACATGAAATATACTTAATATGCTTCAGGAAGTAAACACTGACATTAAATTTTCTGTGACAGAGATAATTTTTATCATCTGTGGTCCACTTTTAGCCTGATGAATTTTTCATTCATCAAAATTAATATAAATAACACAAGTAAGGATGGATCTTTGACAATGCCAAATAATATACTAAGGAAACGAAATCAACTTATTTTCTGACTCTGAGACACAAAGGAGAAAATGCCCTAAGTATTTTTATGTCAACATTGTTAATACACCATGGTATATTTTAGGTGCACTTTCTTTTGACTACAATAAATACTCAGAATTCTTTCATTAATACAGCTTTTTTAAAATGTTCACACTAATTTAAGAAACAAGACAGAGAATCACAGGAGAAGAGAGGGAAAAATCAAACAAAACAAAATCAGAAAGGGAGACAAAACCGTAAGAGACTCTTAATCATAGGAAATAAACTTTGAGGGCTGCTGGGAGAAGGGTGGAGGGTTGGGGTAACTGGGGTACCTGGGAAGGCATGTGATGTAATGAGCACTGGGTGTTACATAAGACTGCTGAATCACAGACCTCCACCTCTGAAACCAATAATACATTATCTGTTAATTAATTCAATTGAAATTTTTTAAAAATGTTTTAAGAAAATGTTCACACTAATCTATTCTTGATAGCCACTTCCTTAGTTTTTGTTTTATTTATAACAAAATGGAAACTTGTTAATTTACGAAGGACACAGTTGTATGTTAATAAAACTAAAGCTCATACAGGAAACTTATACATCAATACTCTTTTACTAAGCAAATTTTATTGCTAGATACTTACTCAACGGATATATCCAGTATATACACCTATGTATTCTCCGAAGGAAAAATAGAAGAAGGCCCCTAGCAGCTTTATTTGTAATAGATCAAAAACTGAAAACAACTCAAATATCCATCAGTAGTAGAACAGATAAATTGTGGTATATTCATACAATAAAATAATATATAGCAGTAAAAACAAAAAAACTAACAACCGCTGCATACAACCATATGACTATCACAATTATAATGCTGAGCAAAAGAAGCCAAGCATAATAGAATATATTCATATCACATGTTCCCATTTATACAAAATTCAAATACTAGCAAGTTAATACAGTGGTGAAATTAAGAATAGTGGTTACCTTTTATTTGGCTTGGCGAGCATTTAGAAGGACACAGGGAACATTCTCACCTGCTTACAGTGTTCTTCTACAGGCTGATCGGAGAGGTGGTATATGATATGTTCATTTTTTAAAAATCCATAAAACTACATGGAGGACTTGCTCACTTTTCTGTATTGTTTTATTCTTTAATAAAAATGTTTGTCCAAAAAACAAAGAAAAGGAATTGGTGCCACTTACATTAACTGTTGGCTTAGACTTATCTAATATTCCCTACTCAAAACCTGACTTTTTTCTCTTCTTTTGTCCACTGTTTCTTGATTTTTAAAACATATCTATTTTCTTTTCTCTCATGGATATATAGGTTGAGATCATTGGTTGTAACAAAAATTTTGTGTGGCCCTCTCAAAGAAATAACTGCCGTGAAAACAAATTGTAGAATGTTTGAATTCTTCCCAAGACAATATTGACTGTCATCAAAACATTTTTTAGATGGATTTCTCCTAAAGAGTGTTATTACTGATTATCGCTATTTTGAATGAGAGCAATGCAAATCCCATTCAAGGGTTAGAGGTGTAACTTTTTCTATTTTAAACAATTTTTATTTGGCAAAGATGGAAACAGCCACTCCACTTTTCCTTTTGAGAAATTGGCACCAAGGTAGCATTTTTAAAGTTTTAAAGTAAAATGCCTAAAGGCTAAACTGTAGATTTAAGGACACACACTTGGGTGATAAATCACAAAGAAACACAGGGATTTCCTATCTATCTATGCTAGTCAACATAATAGTTATTGTTGGGAGAAGAATAAGGGCCATGACTGGGATTAGGAGCAAAGAGGGACTCCTGAGATGGCTGGCAATGTCCTCTCTGTGGACCTGGATGATGGCTGCAAGAGTGTTCACCTTAAAACAAATCATTGAAGTATATATTTGTTTTGTGTTTGATTTGACAATAAAAATTTTAAAATAAAGCAAATGTAGAGGCGCCTGGGTGGCTCAGTGGGTTAAAATAAAGTAAAATGCTTAAATTTTCACTTGAAAAAAAGTATCCCAATGTCAGAGTCTGGGAGAAAAAGTACCAGAGATTATAATGATAAACTAACTTTTCAAAATTGGTCTTCTGTAACTCACATTCATTTAAGCTGTTTATTATAGGGTCTCATGAAACTTACCTTCGCTACCTGTGTTGATATCAAACTATATGTTTTGTAAAAAGGAATCACTTCGGGTTACTAGAAATAATAGCAATTGAACAAGTCATTATAGGACTGTTAGGACAAAAATTGTTTTCTCACATTCAATTTTTTAAAAAATCCTTTTCTGTTGACAGTCTACTGAAAATGTTGTTTGCTGAACTGTTTTAGTTTTAATTAGTAGGCATGAAGAGTTAATGACATTTTAATCAAATTATTTGAACACAAAATTTAAGCAGCTAAATTTTCATAATAAAAAAATAATGAGTTGTCCAAGACAAGATTAATTTGCAAAATCTTTTAAACCACAGCAAATTTGTCAGATGCTTTAAAGGTAAAAATAACCATAGTGACCATTTATTCTAGAAACAATTGTTCCATATCTACTATGAGAATACACTATTCTAGGTTAAAAGCTGTGCAGGAAAGAAGAAATAAGTAAAGTAAATATTAAATAACTAGATTGGAAGCAAGAGAGTAAAAAAACTATAATACTAGCATTAAATATAGGTAAATAATAATGTGGTTTCTGAATAGGGAGGGCTTTTTAGCATAAAAGCAATGGAAGAAATAGCAAAGAGATAAGATATTCTGGAACAGTGGTACTTTATTTATAGCAGTTCAATACATTTTAAGGAAACAAAAGGAATGAGATTGATGACTCTTGGATTAAAATGCCAGTGAATCTTGTATTTTGTGAAAAATAGCCACATTGTTATGTAATTGCTAGGAAATGTTTGAAATGTTTATGTAGCTAGCATCAGCTGGTCAGGAAATTCTTCCCAGGATCTTGTCCACAGAGAAATTTGATTTGTTTACTTAGATATTATTTTAAAAATTCCCCAACTGGGATAAATGTCATAGCAATATTTTAGTCATGGTGATATAATTAGTTTCCAAGAACTATCTGATAACTTAAATGTATTTGGAAGCTATAAAGTAGTTGCTGTATTCTGAATAAAATTATATTTTGAGAGAGAATTCTAGAAATATTTAGAGTTATGTCCATTTCCCTTCTCATATCCTATATCCTCTTCCGTATGCTCTGGTTTCAATAAGTCTTATCTGAACTGTATTAAGAAATGCCCAATCCGTGTCTGCTAAATGAATGGAAGAACAAAACATGTAGGTGTTTGTGAATCTTTAGAATTTAATCCTCATCTTCTTCTCAGGCAAAAAGACTTGCTATTTCTCAAATTGCCTTATACATGCCAAAGAGAGATTGGTCTTGTAAAAATTCTTGCCTGGAAATCTTTTATCTTTTTCTTAATGGTGGAAAACCTTTCTTAAAAAATTAAATTACAGTGTGCTATGGTGAGTGCTGTGAAGTGTGTAAACCTGGCGATTCACAGACCTGTATCCCTGGGGCTAGTAATACATTATATGTTTATTAAAAAATAAAAATATATATTAAAAAAATTAAATTACAGTAATCCCCCATATCTGCAAGGGATACATTGCCAAGACTCCCAGTGGATGCCTGGACACATAAATTGTACCATACCCTATTTATGCTATATTCCTTCCCATATATACACACCCATAATAAAGTTTAATTATAAATTAGGCACAGTAAGAGGCTAACGACAATAATAATATAGAAAAATTATAACAACGTACTTCAATAAAATTTAGGTGAATGGGATTTCTCTCTTTCAAAATATCTTACTGTACTCACCCTTCTTGTGCTGACGTGAGAGAATTACATTCCTACATGATGAGGTGAAGTGAGGTGATTGACAAAGGTGTTGTGATGTAGCATTAGACCACTATTGGTCTTCTGACGATATGTCAGGAGGATCATCTGCTTCAGGACTGTGATCAGTCTTGGGTAACAGAACCTGTAGAAAGGAAAACTGAGGTAAGAAGGCACTGCTGTAATTATAGAGAAATTTTGTAACCAGAAGGTAAAAGCATTTTTATTGTGCATTAGATGTTTCCACATAGATTCTTTCATATTTTAGTAGGGTAGTAGGTACTGGTAATGTTTCCCAATCTCTTCTTTTCTTCTGCTTCTGGGTATGAGGAAGACTGTATTTTCCTATCCCTTAAAGTCAGTCATGGTCTTTTATGTAGTTCTGACAAATGAAATGTGAGGGGAGGTTTTGTGTCACTGGCAGTAAGTACTGGTACCCAACTAGCTAGCCCATTCTTCCCCTCCGGTGCAAAGCAGGTATCAGATGATATGGAGTGACTACATGGAAAAGAGCCCCCAATCAACCCATATTGAACTTGTAGAGTGAGCAAGAAATTTTGTTTTAAGTCACTGAAATTTTGGTGTTTATTACCATAGCATAACCTAGCTCATATGTTTCAGAATATCACTGGTCTGTCTCCATATATGATCTTTCTTCAAGACCACATATGCATTCACTAGCAGTGAAAAAAACAAACAAACAAGCAAAAAACCCAGACTGTATTCACAATATGCTTTAGCTCCTTGATTTAAAAGTAGAACAAGTCATTGATACGTGTTTAAGATTCAAATCATCAAAGTATAGTTTCCCTTTCTCCTTCCCTTTAGAAGTCCCCTATTGGTAGATAGATACTTTGTAGAAATTCAAGAGCCCTGGAGATACAGCATCAGTCTCTGTAAGAAGGATTGAGTTCAGGTGTAAAATAGAAACAAAAAAATATTTCCTTAAACATGATAATTTATTTTCTTTCATGTAAAAGAAGCTAAACTTGAAATCTGGGGCTCACATGGTAGATCCACAGTGTCTCCAGAAATCTAAGTTTTATCTTTCTGTTCTACCTTCTTCAGTTTATGATTTTATCTTCCAGATTACCCCTTGGTCTAAGATAGCTACCATAACCCCTACACTGACATGTAGCAGAAAGAGGAAAATGACAAAGGAGTGTCCCTTCCAGCTTCCCTTAAGCAGCCTTCATGATTCTTCCTGGAAATTCTTTACACCTCCTTTTACATCTCGTTGGGCAGAACTCGGTCACATAAACTCACTGACCTGCAAATGTAGCTTGAAAATGTAGTTTCTTAGCTAGAATTAAAAGGGGATTGGATACTAAATAGCAGCTACAATCTGGGTCACACTCTTGACAAAGAATCTATCCCATGTTGGCTATAATAACTTTCTATATAAAAATTCTTTCAACCCCTTAAAATCTAACTACTATCCCTACTTAACCTTCATATACATAATGATGTCACTCTCTTAACTATTATACCTTTTTCTTTTTTCTCTTTTTTGATTTTGATTCCTGTGTTTTTTCTCTTTTCTTGATAAATTAAATGATCCTTATTTCAAATCTTGTTGACAACGTATTACAACGTGAAACTCATAAATTGAAGTAATTCTACTCTCTCCTGCTTCTCCTCTTCCCTCCTTGATTGTTCTTTTCCTTACATTTTAATTTACTATCTCATGTGGCATCCTCCACACCTCAATATTTGGCCTTTAATACAATTCTACATATATATACAATTGAGGTTTTTTTCTATATATGTATATAGATAAGACTCTTCTTAGAACAATATCTTTCCTGTCTCGCACTTGTCAACACAGCCTCAGCTATGTATCTTTTTTATATGCTCCCATAGTAACCCATTTTGGTCTATCAAAACACTCATAGCATTCTAATTATTAGTTTATTTACATGGCCCCTATTCTGTGGGCCTCTTATGATGAAACACTGATCATCACTGATCACAAATCTTTGTATTCTAGACTATTTGGAAACCCCAAAAGGTATATTATATTTGGGAATCTCAAATATTACATTTTGTAAAACTATTGAGTAAAGAGAGAAAAAAATGAATATGAGCCTTTCTGGTGCAAATTTATTCTGATTTCCCTTTCTATTTATTCTCTTGTACACATACCAGTCAGGATTTGCAAATACCTCAACTGAATTACTACAATTATTCATTTATTATACAACAGACATTTATAGATGTCTACCTATGCAAAGCATAGTGCCAGATACTAGAGATACAAAAGTAAATAAGACAGGGAACAGTGCAGAGCAAATAAGCCCTCAATGACTTGAATACGCAGTAATGGCAATTAATTTTACAGATGGTAATTCTACACTGCATTAATTTTAAAACGTTTTTTAAAATATTGCATCAGAGGTAATCATGAAATGTGTAAATAACCTCCTCTAGTGCCTTAATAAATAATTTTGTATAATCATTTTATGTGTCTTAAATTGTGTATACAAATATCTGTAGTTTAGATAATCTCCATTTACTTCTAATTGAAAAATATATAAATGCTTTCTTCAGCTATATAGTGAAATTTGTGAATCAAATATGCTTAATTTGGATGGGTCTAACAGTTCTAAGTCATAATTTTAGAAGATTTTGGATCACTTATTTATATACTTCTTTTAAATTTCATGATTAAATATGATTTCCTGTATCCCTAAAAATGAGTATTTCCACTTGGACAGATACAACTCACTCATATAGAGTCAGTTCATGTACCAAAACCAAATCGTGCTGTTTTCAATGGTGTATACATAATCTTGCCCTAGAAACACTGCTGAAATGAATTGCCTTCCATGGGTTTTGATTCTCCTCACTTTATGCTTTGGTTTTAGCCCTTTCATTCTTTGCCTATTTATCTTTTAGCAGCTTACTTTTCCTCCTGTGAGATAAAAGCACAAAAACAAGGCAAGACCACTGTTCTTCAGGAGAAGAAACAGAAAACACTAACTTGTAAAGAGGGAGAAAGAAATACACATTTTGTGTGTGTGTAGGTGCAACTTATCAGTTCCAGGTGCGTAGAAGGCTGTCAGTGAAAAAGAACCATCTCAGTCTAACAGTTCCCCGGAGCAGCTCTCTTGGTGATAATGTCATGAAATCACATCCATTTTTATCTCAAGAATGCAATGTGTGAGTTCAGAAAAATGAGACATCTTACTTTTTATATTGCTTTGTCAGCCAGACGTACACAGGGATATGAGGCTTGATGGATTTAGATTTGAGGAGTGAGAACCTTATGCTAACAGGAATCAGCTATATCTGGAAGAAAGGTTCAATAGTTAAGGTGTTTGCCATTCAGGCCACACTGGTAGTTGTTATGAGTGCAACAATAAGGAACAGCCATGTAAAGTGCATGGCGCCTGACACTTTACTGGTAGAGTGCAATCCTCAGCAAAACAGTGACAGAATTCTGCATCAAGGTAGAATTTGCCCTGACTTTGACATGTCAGTGAAAATGTGGTGTCTTGAAAGACAAGGGAGAGTATCCCTGGCTGCCATTTTGGTTGGTCTTTCTCAGCTCTTAAGGTCCTCCAGACACTAAATGCTATTGTACCTCAAAACCAGATACCTTACTCACCCAATGCACTTTCTACAATATTCTATTGGCTCAGGTTCTTTGAGTTTCAATTAATAGAATTTAATTAAAGCTATTTGACCAAAAGGGATATTTGGATACTGGAAATTTCAAATGAGCCCTACTCTTCAGATAACATTAATAGGAGCCATCTAAACATAAGAAGTTAGAGACCTTTATCCAAAGGGGTTAAAATCTTACTGGTATACTAGCAGTAAGTCTAGGTCTTTAAAATAAAAGTAGTGGAAAAACAAATAAATAAATAATAAAAGAAAATAAAAGTGGTGAGAAGTTATTTTCCAAAAATGAAACCAAATATCATAGTAAAGTAAGGATTTTAAAGCCAGAAAATTTATTATATTTTTCCACTTTAATTAAATGTTCATCAGATATTTACCATATGTTCATTATAAGCCAAGGACATTGCACCTACTAACTGTAAGATGTTGGATAATTCTTTTAACTCTCTTGAACCTCAGTTTCTTCCTTTATTTAAGACAGATATTTTTTTAAAGATTTTATTTATTTATTTGACAGACAGAGATCACAAGTAGGCAGAGAGGCAGGCAGAGAGAGAGAGGGGAGGAAGCAGGTTCCCCGCCGAGCAGAGAGCCCCATGCAGGCCTCGATCCCAGGACCCTGGGATCATGACCCAAGCCAAAGGCAGAGGCTTAACCCACTGAGCCACCCAGATGCCCCTGGAGACAGAGATTTTTTAAATCCCTTACTGGGAATCCAAATGAAATAACATATTTTAAAAATTCTAAACTCTAAAACACTGTACTAATATCAATTATTGAAAGTCCTTTTACTTTACAATCTTACCTTAAATTGACTTTCTCCTTCTGTATTCATCTAGTAGATTGAGTTAATTTTATGTGCTGAGTGACTATTTCTGGTGTCCACAGAAATAAGTGCGTGTGTTTAATGGCACTGAAAAGCCTACCAAAAATTAAAATATCACAATTAATTAATAGGAATTACCACAATTGCCTTCTCAACTCTAAAAATTCCAGACTTGAGTTAATCCACAGTTAGTGATCACTACACAAGGATTCCTTTAAGTGAAAAATAAAAGGTAGATTCAAGAGATAGTCTCTCTGAAAGAAAAAAAATCTTCTAATAACTGTTACATGCAATGCCTGACCTCACTGGATAATGGACTACTGAAAAAAAATGTACAAATAACATTTATTTGACAATGGTAAAGACTTGACTATGTCAGGTTTATTACATAAGAATATAAGCATATTGTTCATTTTCTCCAGTTGTGATAATGGCATTTTAGTTAGATAGTAAAATGACAAGCCACAGAATGGGAGGCAATCCACAAAACATATAAATGGCTAAATATTTGTGTCCAGAATATACAAACAGCAAAGTAACAGTAGCAAAACTGAATTAGAGGTTGAGATAATGTGAGGTGTATAACAATAAAGGCTAACACATACTGAGAGATTAACATTTGCCAAGCAATGCTATGCTAAGTTGTAGCAAAAACTGTTTGTGCTTCACCTGGGTCCCCTCAGTTCTCTAATGCTTTTTCTGTGGGAAAAGCACCCCCAGCAGCCCTTAAGCTGGAGGACTGCCCTTGAGCATCTTGAGCTGCCATGTCCCCTGTACAGAGAACCAGAAGTACCTGGGAGTTTATGTCCCCTTACCCCAAAGTGAAAACCAGTGACTGACTGGTGCAGGGACCTGTGCCTTGAGTAGGATAACTCTGAAGTGATATTCATACCCCACCTTGTGAAATCAGGCCAAGGCTACCCTCAGTAGGACTTTGCATTTTGGCTTCTCTCCCCAGGTCTCTTGTTGGTTTCTCCCAGGATATAACTTCCTCAGAAATCACTTGCACACAAATCTTCATCTCAGGGTCTGTTTCTGAGAAATCCAATATAAGACAAAGCAGTTTACCATGTGTTATTTCTTTTCATCTTCACAACAACCCTAAAAGGAAAGCTAAGCAACTTATCTTAAGAAGGACAAAGTTGGAGTGACACCTGAGTGGCTCAGTCAGTTCAGCGTCAGACTCTTGATTAGAGCTCAAGTCATGATCTCAGGGTCATGGGATTGAACCCAACATCAAGCTCCTCACTGCTTGGAGTCTGCTGGAGATTCTCCTTCTCCTTCTGACCCTCCCCTGCACTCTCCTCAAATAAATAAATGAATCTTAAAAAATAAAAAAGTACAGGGATGCCTAATTAGCTCCATCAGTTAAGCATCTGACTCTTGATTTTGGCTCAGGTCATGTTCTCAGGGTCCTGGAATTGAGCCTCATTTGGGCTCCGCACTCAGGGGAGGAGTCTGCTTCAGGATGCTCTCTCTCCCTCTACCCCTCCCCCTGCTCTCTCTCTCTCCCTCAAATAAATAAATAAATCTAGAAGAAGAAGGAGGAGGAGAAGAAGAAGAAGGGGGGAGGAAAAGGGGGAGGAAGAGGGGAAGAAAATGAAGGAAGTTCGATGAAAAATTCAGAATATGAGGGTGCCTGGGTGGCCCAGTCGGTTAAGCATCTGCCTTTAGCTTAGGTCATGAGCCCATTGTTCTGAGATCAAGCCCCACATCAGGTTCCCAGCTCAGGAGGAAGCCTACTTCTCCCTCTTCCTCTGCCACTCACCCTGCTTGTGCTGTCTTTCTCTCTTTTTAGAGTTTCTCAATGTTTGCCAATACCCCCATCACATACTTTAAATAATGTACTAATACTCTGACAAATTTTGCACAATGGAAATTTTTTTTAAGATTTTATTTATTCATTTAATTGACAGAGACAGCAAGAGAGGGAACACAAGCGGAGGAAGTGCAAGAAGGAGAAGCAGGTTTCCCAGTGAGCAGGGAGCCCACAAGTGGCTCCATCCCAAGAACCGGGATCATGACCTGAGCTGAAGGCAGACGCTTAACAACTGAGCCACCCAGGCACCCCGAGAATTTTTTAAAAGAATACAGTTACGCGTTCAGAATCTAAAATGCCCTGTCTTCTATTATATCTTTTTAATATAGAAAATTAAGCAAGTAAAATTGAACAATTTGCAAATGACACTATAGAATACACTGTATTTTGATTGAAAGATTTATAATTTCTTCTTCAGCAATCTGAGTCTCCATCCCTGCTTGAATTTCAGCTTAGATTTTTTTTCTATTACTAAGTCATTTATTCTACCAGATGAAAGGTAATAATTATTTACCTTTTTAAGATAAATGAGTAAGTGACTTAGAAAAAAATTAATAATTTTTCTTTTTTATAACACTCCAGTGAAAGACTAACCATGAAATGGAGAGAACCCTGAGACACCCCAGCTCCTCCAAATTCAGCTTCAGTTGTCCTGTCAGGGTGTATTCTCTGTGTAGAACCCTGGGACACTCTGGTTCATGCCCACTTCAGTTTCAGCTATCCTGCCAGAATGTGCTCTATGCATAGAGCTCTGTGCATAAAGCCCCAGCCACTCCCAGTCTGCACACATTTCAGCTTCAACTATCCTGACAGGATTCCTCTGTGCAAAGTGCCCAGGGACTGCTGTGCCCCATGTCCACTTCAACTTTGGCTGTATTATTAGACCACCTCTCAGAGCTCTGTGCAAAGAGCTCTGAGACCATTTGGGTTGTACCAATTTAAGCTTTAACTATTCTGACAAGAGTCCCTCTGTGTAGAGAGCCCAGGGACTGCCATGTCCATGCCCATTTCAACTTTAGCTGTACTTCCAGGGCACCCTCTTTGCAAAAAGCCCTGGGTCGTATCCATTTCAGCTTTAGCTGCCCTACTGTGGTGGCCTCTGTGTGAAGATCCTCAGGACTATCCCTACCCATGACTACTTCAGCTCTGGCTATCCCCAGTACAGAGTGCCTCAGGACCCCCAGCCCATGCTAGCCACAGCTCAAACCAGAGAGCCACAGGCACACACAGACTACAAAGTAGATGACCATACACAAGATCATTCCTTCATGTTTAAAAGTAACTATTCTGCCTAATTCATAGAAACATAGAAAGTCAAGCAAAATAAGGAAACAGAGAAAGATGCTTCAAATGACATGACAAGAAAAAACCTCAGGGAAAAAACAAACAAAAACCTAAATGAAACAGAGATAAGCAATATGCCTGAAAAAGACTTTAGTGATCATAAAGATGCTTACCAGACCATAGAAAAAAGTGGATAAACTCTGTAATAACTTCAAAAGAGATAGAAAATATAAATAAGAACCAATCAGAGTTGAAGAGTACAATAATTGAAATGAAAAATACACTAGAGGGAATCAACAATAGATTAGTGGATGCAGAAGAATGGATTGACAATCTGGAAGACAGGGTGATAGAAAGCACCCAAATTGAACAGCAAAAGGGACAATGAACTTTAAAAAAATGAGGATAGGTTAAAAAAATATCTGTGATATTTCTAACCAAATGATGCAGCAGAACTTCTGAAAATAGTAAATTATAAAACATAAATAAGAGCTAGATGAATTTCAAAGCACATAAATACATGATTTAGAGTTGATTTTATATATGAAATCATGGAATGTAAACAACTGAAGTAAGTTTTGCTTGGGGTTCAGAACAGCTGCTGCTCTTAATAGCAAACCTGTTTTATAACACACTGGCAAATACATAAATCCATTTGTTTGATACTCATTTTATCTTGAAATCATAATATTGATTATGGAAAATTTATTTTTTCTTTCCCCTCACCTATGGTCTCCATAATTTTTGTAATAAGAGTGTCTTAAATAACAAGAAAAAATACTTCAAAAAACTGTAAGGGTGTCTGGGTGGCTCATTCAGCTAAGTGTCTACCTTTGGCTCAAGTCATGATCCCATGATTGAGCTGCTCTCTGCTCAGCAGGGAGTCTGTTTCTCCCTCTGCTGCTCCCCCTGCTTGTGCTTTCTCTCTCTCTCTTCTGTCATAAATAAAGTCCTTTAAAAAAACCTGTAAAAATGATTTCACAAAATTAATGGAATCTTAATTTATTCATATTTGAGAAAATACTGGTGTATATTAGTTCATATAAACTCTGTAAATATTTGCATTGATTGGTATTTGAATAAGAAATAAGGAAATACAACTTGAAAATATTGAACATTAGTACCAATGGCATTTAAAGGATTATACCTGATCTTACATAGTAAATACTCTATTCTATTTAAATGTTCTATTTAAAATTTTGAAAAGTCTCAAAGTTATCATTCTAAAAACCAATTATTATATTTTTCTATAGATACAGAAAGTTTAAAAAAGATAAAGCTAAAATTGTAATGCCCATTTATAATTTATTTTTCCTAGTCCTTGGATTTATTTTATTCTTAATTAAAGCTCCAAAAAATTTTGGAAAACTACCACAGAAATATAATTAAATAAAAGAACTTGTAATCTTGCCACCCAAAGAATATATTATACTATAGTAGTTGAATGTAGTTCATTGTTATTTATAAGTATAAAACAAATGTAATTTTTCTAACTTTTCTAAAATCACATGCTTATTCAAACATTAAAAAAAAAGTTGAATGTACTGATAAATGTAGCTAAAAGGATAGAGATAATTCACATATAAACTAAGTCCAGGGAAGGAGTGAGAAGGAAAAGAAAAATGAAGTTCTGTTCCAAAATAATCTGAATTGTTAATTTTCTGATTGAATGGCTCTGTTGAAAATAGTCATGGATGTCTTAAGTCTAGGAATACACTTGACCTTGCTCGCCAAGCATTTCTTTCAATGAGTATCTATGAACATCTTCAAGATTAAATCTGTAATTTAAAATCATCAATTTATATTATTTGATACCATTATTTATGCCCTCAAAGTACTATTATTGCTATCACACTATTTTTTCTCTGTTATTCATTCAGAGTAATTTGAAATTTTCATTACTGGAAGGAGTATGTCAAACAGAAGTCTTTTTTATTTCGAAATGCCTTTAAGTTAGATGTCCAAGTATAGGAGAAAAGTGTTTTGGATAGATAGCTTAAGAAAACATGAATATATGTGAAGTGCTAGAATAGTTCTCTCATAATTAACAAAAAATAAATTAATCCTCCCAGCATCTTACATTATAATTTTAAGTCTAAGAGGAAATTATTGACCCTTTTCTTTTTTTTCAATGAACTTAGAACTATTTTCACATACAGTATTACATAAAATCATAACATTTAGAAAATTAAGAATATTTTTGTTAGCTATAACCACAAATGTCTAAGGTACAGAAAATATTAGAGAAGCTCAATAGTATGGTACATAAAAGTCTGGAGTTCTGGAGTGCCAAAGGCCAACAATAGCCACTTCCTACTGCAAGCCTTTGGGAAAATTATTTAAATTTTCTAACCCTTATTTACTTAATCTGTAAAATAGGATAACAACTACCACCTAGGACTTTGATGAAGATTAGTGGAGATAATGTATATGAAAACTTGAAATGCTTGGCACAAAGCAATTGCTCAAAAATATTAGCCATTTTTATTCTTAATATTGTAATTATTATCTCATTATGACAAGGATAGTGACCATTGAACCAGACTAATGAAATGCAAATGTCTTTCTCTTAATACGCCCAGCCAAAATAAAGTTGATGTGTGACCTTAAATTTGGTTTATTATTGCAAAATCAAAGTTTGAAATTGTCAGGATCAAATCTTCTGCTTATCAAACCATTCATATGTCTGATTTTATCAAAGAATGAAAAAAAAGATTATTATCTTTTTTTCTACACTAATCTTACAGCCTTACTTCATTGAAAAAACTTACATTCAGAAAAATATTACAAAACATCCTAGAGGAATAAAGAAAATAAATATAGTTGACCTTTGGTTTTAAAAGTTCTGAATTTTAGGTTGACTATTTTCACTGCTTTACTCATTCTGGCTGAGCTGCCCCCAGTTTTCAGAGCAGCCTAGCTAATTACTATGAGATCTTCTGTGTCTAAATGGACTTAAAAGACCAAAAGCCAGGTACCCTTACTTAAAAATGAAGAGGTCACTAGAATAAAAAGCCTCCAGGATATTGTACTCTTCTATATCTTTGTCCTGTTAAATTACTTCTTCATTAAATCCATTTATGCATAAACTTTAAGTCCCAAGTAAGAGGAGGACTTAGGAAAAATCACATTTTAGTTCTCCTACCAGCTGGTATCCTTTTTTATATACTGCTTTTTTAAAATCACTATTTCAGGATTATTCTGTAAAGACTTTAATTTTTAATATTATGTTTGCTTTTTGAGAACAGAACTGAAAGCCAAGTTATAAAATCTTTCTTTCAGGTACTTACTAAAGCCCAATAACTCTCATTATTGTTAAACACTAAAACCTTATTTTGAGCATATTTACTAAAGTCTATAAAAGAGGAAGTATATTTATTTTCAGATGAGTTATACAGACTACTCTGTGTCTACCAAATTTTGCATCTCTAAATTCAATCAGTGTTTATTTACCTTAGCTTAGGTTTTAGAAATTACAGTTTTTGAAGACAAATCTCAAACCAGAATGCCAGCTTGCTAAAGTCTTTGGTAAATTTGTTCTTCAGAGCCAAAAGAGTTTGTGTACACACAGACCCACACAGACCCAAAAGAAGTTCATTGTATTGCCAAGTAGACTGGAGATGCTTCCTGGCACTGTTTCTAATACTGCCCTACAAATAACTCCATTCTAAATACTTAGAAAATGATTAAGGATCTAAGGGCCTCCACTCCTGACAACAGTTACAAAGAACAGCAGCAGCTTGAATGTATGGATCTACATCTCAAGGAAAGAAGGTCGTTTTAAGATCTAGATCCATGCCTCTTCTGCCCCAATCTTTGGAAAGACAACTGGCTCAGAAAGATAGGCTGCTGTAAGGGACTGCCAAATTCCTTCAAGTCCAATATATGTGTTGAGGCAAAGATGTCACACTGAGAAAATAGTAAAGTTCAAATGAAAGCCATTACCATCTGGCTTCTGTCTGATAGACCAGCAGAGCAAGCTGGCCTTTTTGTTTCTTATTGCCACTTCCAGACCTTTATTGTCTCACCAGGAGTCTAAAATCCCTTCTCCCTTGAAGTCCACACTAACTTCTTTATATCACTCTTCCTGTTACCTCCCTTTTACCATTATGGACCTAAGGTCAGGGGTCAGAGGTTTTTAGAATTTGATTTCTTAAGTCTTGTTTTTCTCCCACTCCCTCTCAGGATCCTTGGGTATTCAAAACATAAAACATTGTACCCTCACAGTTCCCAGTTTAAATGATTTTTACATACATTCTAATTTTTCCTCTCACAAGTACTTTCACACCTTGGACTTTTCCTATTACTCCAATCTGGTCAGTTGGAGAAATTTCTAGCTCCTAAATCTGGTGTTTTAAAACTACCTTTTCTTCTTTCAGACTTCTTCATTCATTCATAACAAACTCTTAATTTCTTCTGGTTTTTCAGGGTTCATCAGGATGCCCCGGTTTCGCTTTCTTCTGAGTTCATCCTGGACCTCAGGATCACTGTCAGTTATCCCCTCACAAGTCATACTATCTCAGATTCCCCTGACTAGCGGCCAGTCTCCAAAACTTGGGAAGCCCTAGCAGTTGTTTATACTACTGAGGGCACGTGGGATCAGTTGATAACAATCACTATGATTTCAGACTTTAGGCCTTTACACATTTTATCAAAGATACCCAATTTAGTGCCTGGACCATTATATTATTTATAGTAACAGTAATATATTAAAGTTCACTATGGGCTAGGTACTCTAGATTTTAGTTAATCTTCCCAACATTTTAGTTAATCTTCCCAACAACCCTAGGACGCAGATACTATTACCATCCTCAGAGTATAATGATCAAAGTAGACATAAGGAAGTCAACACCATTTAATAGATACTTGCTAAAGAAACTAATTAATGTATATTGTTACATT
Organism: Mellivora capensis; assembly: GCA_004024625.1. Classification (NCBI taxonomy): domain Eukaryota; kingdom Metazoa; phylum Chordata; class Mammalia; order Carnivora; family Mustelidae; genus Mellivora; species Mellivora capensis. Next base: position 20,057 of record PISX010015298.1, on the reverse strand, counting down.
AATTAACTAATCAATTAACAAATATTGTTACATACACAAACTTTTTCTTAAATAGACTTTATTCTTCAGTTTGGGTTCACAGTAAAACTGAGTGAAAGGTACAAAGATTTTCCTTATGCACCTCTGCCTTGCCCACAGTCAGTATCACAATCTCCCCCATTACCAACATAGCCCACCAGAGTGGTTCGTTTGTCAACAGCTGATGAACCTACACTGACACATCATTGTACCCCAGAGTCCATAACTTACAATAGCGTTCTCCCTTAGCATTGTGCATTTTACGGGTTTAGACAAATTTATCCATGTATCCACCATTATAGAATTATACAGAATATATCATTGCCTTTACGTATTCACCCCTCCATGCCCTCTTAACCTCTGGCAAGCACTGATCTTTTCACTGTCTTCATAGTTTTACCTTTTCCAGAATATCATGTAGTTGGAATTATACAGTATGTAGGCTTTTCAAATTGGCTTCTTTCTCTTAGTAACATGCATTTAAGGTTCCTCCAAGTCTTTTTATTACTTGATAGCTCATTTCTTTTAGCCCTGAATAATATTCCATTATCTGAATATACCACAATCTATGTATCCATTCACCTTCTGAATAACATCGTTTTTTTTAAGATTTTTTTTATTTATTTATTTGACAGGGATCGCAGAGAAGCAGGCAGAGAGAGAAGGGGAAGCAGGCTCCCCGCTGAGCAGAGAGCCCGATGCAGGGCTCGATCCCAGGACCCTGAGATCATGACCTGAGCCGAAGGCAGAGGCTTTAACCCACTGAGCCACCCAGGCGCCCCTTCTGAATAACATCTTAGTTGAGATTTTGGGGGCCGAAGAAAAAAAAAAAAGTATTAACTCATATCAAGTTAAGGTCCTGATTTTAATCAATTACTTATGGGACACAAGGTCACATTCTAAACTGATTCAAATAAGTGATTTGATTAAAACATGTTTATATTTTACGAAGATGTAACAAGATTTTATTTTTATCTTATTTCTTAATAAAACTATAATTAAACCTTTGCTATTTACCAGTTTTTACACTTGGTCTTTAAGTTTGTAAAGTAAGTTAGTTCACCCCAAAGGGCAACTAAGGCATTTCAGAGTCCAATAATTCAGTGGAGATGATATGGAAACAGGCAGACTTTAGGGAACTGTTCCAAGCCTATTTCCTAATCTGTAAAATTGGGACTAAAAATAGTATCTTCCAGGGAGTCTGGGTGGCTCACAGGCTCTTAAGCCTCTGCCTTTGGCTCAGGTCATGATCTCAGGGTCCTAGAATGGAGCCCTGCATCAGGCTCTCTGCTCAGCAGGGATCCTGCTTCCCCTACTCTATCTCCGTCTGCTGCTCTGCCTACTTGTGACCTCTCTCTCTGTGTCAAATAAATAAATAAAATCTTTTAAAAAAAAGTATCTTCCTCATAAAACTATTATCAGGAGAAAAAACACGGTGGGTACTTACAACAAGTGCTAAAACAGTGCTGGAAAGAGTAAGAAGCAATCAGCTATATGTTAGCTAACTGAATTTAAATTAAGAAAAATAAAAATAAAAATAAAAAAAGAAGCAATCTGCCCTGAACCTGATAAAGGAAACAATACCTTCAAGTATAAATTTTAAAATTTGTTTCTCAATTTCTTTTACATATTTTGCAATTTACATACTCAATTTCTGATGAAATTCAAAACATGAAAAATGCATAAAACAGAGCTAATTACCAGGAATTGGTCTTTTTTTTTTCATAATCAACATAATACATGCTTTTGGATGGTAAAAGGCAGTAGTCTCCACCAGTGGTCTCTTCTTCTCAGTCCCAATTGCTTTCTCCAGAGGCAACTACCTGTACTTCTTTTAACTTCTTTTTTTCCCTCACATTTACACTATTTTCAGCCATTTAAGGACACAGAAAAATTACTTCTTACATATATGTTCTAAAAATCATTTGAGTATGGGGATGCCTGTGTGGCTCAGTCAGTTAAGTCTCTGCCTTTGGCTCAGGTCATGATCCCAGGCTGCTGGGATCAAGTCCCACGTCTGGCTCTCTGCTTAACAGGGAGCCTGTTTCTCCCTCTGCCCCTATCCCCACCCCAGGTGGTGCTCTCTCACTATCGCTCTATTTCAAATAGATAAATAAAATCTTTAAAAAAAAATCATTTTAGTATGTCCTCCATCAGAATAGGCAGTAACTAAGAAACGTGAAAATCCGGGGCGCCTGGGTGGCTCAGTGGGTTAAACCCTCTGCCTTCAGCTCAGGTCATGATCCCAAGTCCTGGGATCGAGCCCTGCATCGGGCTCTCTGCTCCGTGGGGAGACTGCTTCCTCCTCTCTCTCTGCCTGCCTCTCTGCCTACTTGTGATCTCTGTCAAATAAATAAATAAAACCTTAAAAAAAAAAAAAAGAAAACGTGAAAATCCGAGTTCCTAGAACTAACCCTGGAAAGCAGTTATTGGAATGCCCACGGTAACAATTTGTAGCAAGATCAGAGAACAAACATGCTATCCTGGAACAAGAGGCAACACAGTCCCTGGAAAGTTACCTGTGAAGGAAAAAAGTGACTACATATAAAAATTTGATTATGTGATTAAGTACCAGAAAAAATGAGGCTATCATGAAGCAAATTATGCAAGAAAAGTGTAGGGAAACTAGAAAGTTCAAGAAAAGGAAAAACTAAAGTGAAAAAGACTCATCATATTAGTAGTCACTGGTTCTGTGATAAATTATTTTTGCATATTATATGTAAATATATGTAACTACATGTAAACCAGATACACTCCCACAGATATGTATTTGATTTCCAACTTATTCTAAGCTCTGTGAACTTAATAATGATAAAAATGAATTGGAATGTTAGGAACTTCCATAATATGAAAGTAGAAGTTGTAAAGTATGAGGCAAAAGGAAATTTAAGGGATCAACAGGGGTGTAAATATCTTCATTTTACATAATAGTGAAAAAATATTTTTTGTTAATGAAAGCAAAGAGAAAATTGATAGGATGTTTCTAATACTCACAAAGATAACCATTGAAAACATTTTAAATGGTGGTATAAATATGTAGGAAGAATGGAGCATAGAAAGTTGGATAATAGAGGGACGCCTGGGTGGCTCAGTGGGTTAAAGCCTCTGCCTTCGGCTCAGGTCATGATCTCAGGGTCCTGGGATCGAGCCTCACATCCGGCTCTCTGCTCAGCGGGGAGCCTGCTTCTCCCTCCTTCTCTCTGTCTGCCTCCCTGCTTACTTGTGATCTCTTGTCTGTCAAATAAATAAATAAAATTTTTTAAAAAAGGGGGCACCTGGGTGGCTCAGTGGGTTAAAGCCTCTGCCTTCGGCTCGGGTCATGATCCCAGGGTCCTGGGATCGAGCCCCGCATCGGGCTCCCTGCAGGGAGCCTGCTTCCCCGTCTCTGTCTGCCTCTCTGCCTACTTGTGATCTCCGTCTGTCAAATAAATAAAATCTTAAAAAAAAAAAAAATTTTAAAAAAAAGAAAGTTGGATAATAGTCAATAAACTAGATCACCATCTATTATAGCAAAATAGTGATAGATTTTAAAAAAGATTTAAGAAATCAATAATTATTTCTGATCTGGTTTTAAAAAGCAGTGGGAGAAGCTTACTAAAATTTGTTTGTTTTCCTGTCTTCAAGCCTTCATCTTACTCCGATCTTATATCATACCTGGTGTTTGTAGATCATCAATTCTTTCCAGGTTCTCCAAGATAAACTGGTTCTGCTCTATGCTATGTTCTGCTTGGTAAATATTCTGGGCTGTGGCTGATCTGCTCTAGGGCCTCAATTATTATGCCCTCATCTATTTTTTGTCTTATTTTTGCCTATCTAGTTTGTTGAGGGTAATTTGCATAAGATTACTTATTTCAATTTAAAATGTAAAATTCTCTGAATTTTAATGGCTGTATATACCAAGAAACCACCACCATAATCAAGTTACACATTTAAGTTTAAGTTTAAGTTACACATTTAAACTACCTTCAGGGGCACCTGGGTTGCTCAGTGGGTTAAAGCCTCTGCCTTCCGCTCAGGTCAGGATTCCAGGGTCCTGGGATCAAGGCCTGCATTGGGCTCTCTGCTCAGCGGGGAGCCTGCTTCCTCCTCTCTCTGCCTGCCTCTCTGCCTACTTGTGATCTCTATCTGATGAACAAATAAAATCTTAAATAAATAAATAAATAAACTACCTTAAAAAGATTCATCGAGCTTCTTTGTAGTCCTTCCCTCTCTTTGTCCCTGGAGTCATCAACCATTGATCTGCTTTTTGGCACCTAATTTAGTTTACATTCTACGTAAGTGTTATATGATGTACACCTTTTTGTTTGGCTTCTCTAACTCAGCACAATTTTGAGATTCATCTGTGTTTTTCCTATGTATCAGTAGTTTGTTGCTTTATACTAATGAGTCACAGTCAATGGTACAAATGACATTTGGGTTGCTTCCAGTTTGCAGTGGTTATGAATAAAGTGTATTGAACATTCATGTGCAAGGCTTTGTGGACATATATTTTCATTTCTCATGAGAAAGATCTAGAAATGGAATGGCTGGATCATATGACATGTTTATGTTTAAGATTTTTTTTTAATGCAGAGTTTTCCAAAGTAGTTGTATTATTTTATACTCCCATTGATAGTACATGAGAATTCCACTTGCTTCATATTCTCACCAGTGATTGGTATTTTCCATCTTTTTAGTACTAACCATTCTAGTGATAATTTCATTATTATTTTAAATTAAATTTCCTTGATGAGTATGATGTTGATCATATTCCATGAAGTTTGGGCTATTCAAATATCTGCTTTTGTGAGTTGTCTTTTAAACCATGTGTTTACCTTTTAAAATGAATTATTTTTCTCACGATCAAGTTATAAAAGATTCTTATATATTCTGGATATAAATCTTTTCTCATTTATATATCAAATGGACATTGTCTCCCATTCTGTGGCTAGATATTTTATTTCTTAAGAATGTTTTTCAGAGGGGCACCTGCGTGGCTCAGTGGGTTAAAGCTTCTGCCTTAGGCTCAGATCTTGATCCCAGGGTCCTGGCATTGAGTCCTGCATCGGGCTCTCTGCTTGGCAGGGAGTCTGCTTCCCTTCCTCTCTCTCTGCTTGCCTCTCTGCCTACTTATGATCTCTCTCTGTTAAATAAATAATTAAATCTAAAAAAAATGTTTTTCAGAAAAAAAGATTAAAACATCAATAAATTCTAATGTAACGATTTTCTTTCACTATGCTTTGTATTAATTAATCCTATGTATGAAAGCTTTTCTAAGTCTAAAGTGACTAAGATTTTTTCCTATGTTTTATTTAAAAAGTTTTAAAGCTTTGGTATTTAATTTTATGTATATGATTCAATTTATATTTTGTTCATTGGTGATGGACAAATATTCACTTTTTTCCATATAGATAACCAGGTATTTCAGCATGATTTATTGAAAAGACTTTCCTTGGATTACCTTGGCACCTTCTTCAAAATTTATTGACCATACATGTATGTGCAGTTTTCAGATCCCCCCCAACCATGTGCTGTTTCTAGACCCCCACTTTTTTTTGGCTTTTTAATTTTTTAATTCCTATTAGTTAAAATACAGTGTTATATTAGTTTTAGGTGTAGAATATAGTGATTCAATAGTTTCATATATCACCCTGCTCTTACCGCAACAAGTGCTCTCCTTAATCCCCATCACCAATTTAACCCATCCCCCATCCATCTCCTCTCTGTTAATCATTAGTTTGTTCTTTATAATTAAGAGTCTGTTTCTTAAAAAAAAAAAAGACTCTGTTTCTTAATTTCTTTTTTCTTTTTGTTTGTTTTGTTTCTTAAATTCCACATGAGTGAAATCATATGGTATGTCTGTCTTTGACTTATTTTGCTTAGCATTATATTCAGTAGCTCTATCCATGTCGTTGTAAATGACAAGATCTCGTTCTTTTTTATGGCTGAGTAATATTCCATTGTGTACCACTTCTTTATCCATTCAATAATTGAGGGACACGGGGCTGCTTCCATATCTTGGCTATTATAAATAATGCTGCTATAAACATAAGGCTGCATGTATCCCTTTGAATTAATGTTCTTGTATTCTTTGAGTAAATACCCACTGGTACAATTGCTGAGTCATAGGGTAGATCTATTTTTAACTTTTTGAGAAGCTCCATAGTATTCTCCACAGTGGTTACACCACTTTGCATTCCATCAACAGTGCAAGAGGGTTCCTTTTTCTCCACATCGTGCCAACACTGGTTATTTCTTATGTTTTTTATTTTAGTCATACTGACAGGTATGAGATGATATCTCATTGTAGTTTTGATTTGCATTTCTCTGATGGTAAGGGATTGTGAGCATCTTTTCATGTATCTTTTGGCCATATAGATGTCTTCTTTGGAGAAATGTCTGTTCATAGCGCCTGACTATTTTTTGCTGGATTATTTATTTTTTGGGTGTTGAGTTGTATCAGATCTTTATATATTTGGGATACTAACCCTTTATCAAATATATCATTCACAAATATCTCCTTCCATTCAGTAGGTTGCCTTTTAGTTCTGTTGCTTGTTTCCTTCACGGTGCAAGACATTTTTATTTTGATGAAGTCCCAATATAGTTTACTTTTGCTTTTGTTTCCCTTGCCTCAACAGACATATCTAGGAAGATGTTGCTATTGCTAATATCAAAGAGGTTAGTGCCTGTGTTCTCTTCTGGGACTTTTAGGTTTTTAGATCTCACATTTAGGTCTTTAATCCATTTTGAATGTATTTTTGTGTCTGGTGTAATAAAGTGGTTCATTTCTTTCTTTTGCTTGTTCCTGTCCAGTTTTCCCAACACCATTTGTTGAAGAGACTGTCATTTTCCCATTGAATATTCTCTGCTGCTTTGTCAAAGATTAGTTGACCATATCGTTGTGGATTTATTTCTGGGTTTTCTGTTCTGTTCTATTGATCTATGTTTCTGTTTTTGTGCTAGTACCATACTGTTTTGATTACGGAAGCTTTGTAATATAACTTGAAGTCTGGAATTCTGATGCCTTCAGCTTTGCTTTTCCTTTTCAAGATTTCTTTGGCTATTTGGGATCTTTTAGATTTTAGAATTGTTTGTTCTGTTGTTTGAAAACTTTTTAAAGTATCCTTATGATTTATGCATCCATCTTCTCACCAGTACTACACTGTCTTTATTAAAATAACTTTAGAATATGCCTTGAGGGATGCCTGGGTGGCTCCGAGGATTAAAGCTTCTGTCTTCAGCTTGGGTCTTGATCCCAGGGTCCTGGGATAGAGCCCTACATCGGGCTCTCTGTTCAGCGGGGAGCCTGCTTCCTCCTCTCTCTCTGCCTGCTTCTCTGCCTACTTGTGATCTCCGTCTGTCAACTAAATAAATAAAATCTTTAGAAAAAAAAAAAAACTTTAAAAAAAATATGCCTTGAAATCAAGAGCATCCTTAAACTGTGTTCTTCTTCTGAAAAGTAGGTTTAATTTTTCACTTAATTTTAGATATAGCTTGCCAATTTCTAAAAGTGAGTCTACTTGAATTTTGACTGGTACTAATACTAAACTGATATATAATCTTAGAGATAATTCTTTTCATAGAGTTTTCAAATCCATGTTTCTCCATTTATTTAGGTCTTCTTTAAATTGATCTCAACCATGTTCTGTTGTTTTCAGAACAGATGGTTTGCAATTAATTTCATAAAATTAATTCCCAAATACTTTGCATTTTTAGTGTTCTTGGAAGTGACTTTTTATAATTTCATTTACCACTATATAAAACTCCAGTTGATTTTATTAACCTTGTATCCTGAAACTTGGAAAAATTCACTTATTCTTGTAATTGGTTTTTAGATTCCTGTACATTTTCTAAGTAAATAGATATGCCATCTGCAAGCAGAGAAACTTTACCTCTTTCATTTTGACCCTTAGGAAATTTTTTCTTGTCTTTTTGGATATATCTGTAGCATACAATGTTGAATAAGACGCTTTGAGAGCAAGCCTCTTTGCCTGTTCACAGGCTTTGGAGAGTAGCATTCAGAATTGCTCAAGGAAATATGTTAGCTGTAGGTTTCTATTAAGTACCTTTTGTCAGATGGGGAAGTTCCCCTCTATTCCTAGTTTTCAGACAGTTTGTTTTGTTTTGTTTTTTTGTTTTGTTTTGTTTTTTGGTTTGTTTGTTTTTCTTTTTACCATTAATGGGTGGTGAATTCTATCATTATTTTTCTCTGCTTGCATTAGAATAATAGCATGGTTTTCTCCATTATTCTGTTACTATATTGAAATACACTGATTGAGTTTATTAATGTCAATGTAACTTTGCAATCCTGAGATAAATCCCACTTGATCTTCATATGTTATCCTTCTTAAATAGTGCAGGATTCAGTTGCTAGTATTTTGATAAGGATTTTATCATCTAAATTAATGGACTATTGGGTGATTTTGTTTTTCTTTTTGTCATTAATGTCCTTGTCTGGTTTTCTTATCAGTATAATGTAAATGTTCCCTCCTCTTCTATTTGCTGAAAGCATTTTTATTAAATCTGTATCATTTTTTTCTTTAGATATTTGGTAGAATTTACCAGTGATACCACATGGAGTTTTCCTTATGGGAAGGTATTTAATGACCAGTTCAGACTCTTTTATTGATACGGGGCTCTTCAGATTCTTTTTTTTTTTTTTTTCTTGAGTGAATTTTGGTAATCTGTGACCTAAATTACCCACAATTACCCATAATTCTGACACTATCTCTTCATAGATAGCATCAGATCTCACAAGTAGAAGCAGCTCAGTTCCACAAGACTGCTTCCCACCCCCAGTTCAGAGAGCCAGGTTATCATCTGTGCTTCTTATTGACTGACTAGAGATCCAAGGTTCTAATGACCCCTCCTTGAGTTTCATTAATTTGGTAGAGCTGTAATCCGAAACTGGGCTCATCTCTTGGTGGGCATCAAGCCAAAAGACCCAACCAAGCCAAAGAGGGGAAAAGGAAGGATATCACTTGCAGCAAATTAGAACACTGGGGATATTTCCAAAGCAGTGTCTCCTCAAACAACAAAATTAGGAAGTTTTAAGCTGAGGATGCATGCATATTCATGAAGGGAGTTGGCAGAGGAGAATTCAGTATAGAACCGAGGCAATAGTTATCCTAAATTGACAAAATCCAAGTACTAGTTAACTGAACTTCTGAGGGCCACCAAGGGTCAGCATCAATCCATTCTCTGACTCCATTGGTCAGGTATGTAAGTGCTCAAAGGGGTTTGAATCCTGCAAAAATGACTCAAGAATGTGTGTTAGGTCAATCTCTACTTTTGAAACACTACTACAAGTTTTACCACTGATGCAATTAGGCTGTTTTTGGCTGGTTAGAGACTGTTAGTTTTTACATTTCCTTTGTTTCCTTAAAATCCTTAACTACTGAAGTTTTTGCATTTCTTTATTTTTTTTTAAAGATTTTATTTATTTATTTGTCAGAGAGAGAGAGATACTGAGAGAGAGTGAGCACAGGCAAAGTGGCAGGCAGAGGTAGAAGCAGGCTCCCTGCTGAGCAAGGAGCCCGATGTGGGACTCAATCCCAGGACGCTGGGATCATGACCTGAGCCGAAGGCAGCTGCTTAGCCAACTGAGCCACCCAGGTGTCCCTGCATTTCTTTATAATTGCAGCAGCCTCTAGGAAGTTCTGCAGGAAGTTTTCTTGGGCAAATAGAGCCAGTTAGGCAGAGATCATGAAAATAGCTGGGGGCCTAAAAATGGCTTTTCTTGTGTTCTGGAAGCTATATCTCATCTTTTTTTTTTTTTTTTCTGGGGACCCCTAACTCTGCTTACAGAGAAGCTCACAGACTTAGGGAAAAGCTTACTTATCTTTACTGGTTTGTTAAAGAATATAATAAAGGGGACGTCTGGGTGGTTCAGTTGGTTAAGCAGCTGCCTTTGGCTCAGGTCATGATCCCAGCGTCCTGGGATCGAGTCCCACATCGGGCTCCTTGCTCAGCAGGGAGCCTGCTTCTCCCTCTGCCTCTGCCTGCCACTCTGTCTGCCTGTGCTCACTCTCTTTCTCTCGGACAAATAAATAAATAAAATCTTTAAAAAGAATATAATAAAGGATCCAGAGGAAGAAATACCTCAGGCAAGGTCTGAGAAGGTCCCAGCTTAGGAGGTTGGTGTGTGCCACCTCCCAGTATGGATGTGTTCATTGGCCTGGAAGCTCACTAAACCCTGAGATTTAATACTGAGATTTTTATGGAGGCTTCCTCACATTGGCATAATTCATTATTAACTTCATTTCTAGCCCCCTCCCCTCATGGCTTGGTCTTTCTGGTGACCAGCCCTCATCCAGGAACCCACCCAGAGTTACCGCAATAAAACAAAAGATGGTCCTACTGCTCTTAGGATCTAGGAATTTACAAGGGTTTTAGGAGCCCTGTATCAGGAACTGGGGCAGAGATCAATATAAATATTCTCTATTATCTCATACTGTCCTTTAAGGAATTTTTCTATTTTATCTAAGTTGTCTAGTTTGTTGACATTGGTATTACTAATATTCTCTTAATTATCTTTTCAATGTCTGTATAATTTATATGGAAAACTCTTCTTTCAGTTCTGATATGCTAATTTGGTTTTAATCCTTTATTTGTCTTGATTAATCTAGAAATTCATCACTGTTGTCTTTTCAAAAAACCATTTTTTGACTGTTAATTTTCTTCATTTTTTTTACCTTTTTATGTCATTGATTTCTGCTCTTTATTATTTCCTTTTTTCTACTTACCTGGATTTAGTTTGCTCTTCTTCTTGTAGTTTAATGAGTTGGAGTCTTTTTTTTTTCTTTCAAGCTTTTATTTAAATTCTAGTTAGTTAACATATAGTGTAATATTAGCTTCACTAGAATTTAGTGACTCCATACAAAACCCAGTGCTCATCAGGAGTGCCCTCCTTAATCCCCATCACCCATTTAACCCTTCCCCCTGCCCACCTCTCTCCAGTAACCCTCAGTTTGTTCTCTGTAGGTAAGAGTCTGTCTTCTGGTTTGCCTCTCTCTCACCCCTTCCCCCATGGTAAGCAAAATAAGTCAGAGGAAGACAAATACTGCATGATTTCACACATTTGTGGAATTTGAGTTAGAGTCTTAAGTCATTGATTTCTAATACACGCAATAAGTCTTGATTTTCCTCTAAGAACTACTTAGTTGTCTACTGAAATTTTGATATGTAATGCTTTTATTATCATTCATTTCAAAATATTTACAATTCCCTTACAATTCCTTACTTCACCCATGGATTATTTAGAAATGTGTTTTTCAATTTCCAGATACTTAGGATTCATCTTATATATATTTTGCAGTTGTCAGGTATTCTGTAAATATAAATTAGACCATGGTAGAAAATGGTATTGTTTAGATCCTGTATATTCTTACTCTTTTCTTTCTCTGTTTCTCTTTCTTTTCTTTCTTTTCTCTTTTTTTGATCTAAATGTTTTATATGTATATATATTTTTTTTGAAGATTTAATTTATTTATTTGACACAGAGAGAGAGAGAGCGCACAAGCAGAGGGAGTGGCAAGCAGAGGGAGAGGGAGTAGCAGGATCCCCGCAGAGCAAGGAGAGCCTGATGTGGTACTAGATCCCAGGACCCCAGGATCATGACCTGAGCCGAAGGCAGTTGCTTGACCAACTGAGCCACCCAGGCACCCTGATCTAAATGTTTTATCACTTGCTGAGTTAAGCGTTTATGGGTTTTTGTTTTTTGTGGGGTTTTTTTAAATTTTTTAAGATGTATTTATTTATTTGAGAGAGAGAGCAGTGGGGAGGAGCAGAGGGAAAGAGAGAATCTCAAGCAGACTCCCTCAACACAGAGCCTGAGGCAGGCTCCATCTCACAACCCTGAGATCAAGATCTGAGCTGAAACCAAGAGATCCATGGTCAACCAACTGAGCCACCCAGGTGCCCCAGTTTTGGGTTTCTTTTTAAACATCTATTATGTTGTCTGTTTCTCTCTCTAACCCTCGAGCACACAGTATCCCAAAGCAGGGTTGTTAACTCATTTAAAAACATATAAAACTCTGGGGCGCCTGGGTGGCTCAGTGGATTAAGCCTCTGCCTTCAGCTCAGGTCATGATCTCGGGGTCCTGGGATCGAGCCCCGCATCGGGCTCTCTGCTCAGCAGGGAGCCTGCTTCCTCCTCTCTCTCTCTGCCTGCCTCTCTGCCTACTTGTGATCTCTCTCTGTCAAATAAATAAAATATTAAAAAAAAACATATAAAACCCTTCAATAGTTCATGATCCAGAGATATTAGCTACTTCTAAACTAACACTATTCTTTTACTCAATAAGCTAATGGTCTCTATTCTAGCCCTACAAGAATATTAAAACCATTCCTTAGAAGGTTGCTAATAATTAGCTAATAGTCAAATCCAAATCCAGGATCCCTGTACCTGCACCCTCTTCTAGTGTATTTCTGATGCATTTGACACACCGGTCAACATTTCTTTCTTAAAACTTCTTCCTTTGATTTCAGTGATGTGCATGCACTTTATTTTGTTATCTCTCTTCCAAATCCACTTCTGCTTCACAATTAGAGGTGTTCCATTACAGGATTCAGTGTTTAAAACTCTTCTTATTTGGAGGGCTTTTTGCTTGTTTGTTTGTTTGTTTGTTTGTTTTTAGCAAGAGAGAGAGAGACCGTGAGTGGGAAATGGGGGCTAGGGTGGTAAGTGCAGAGGGAGAAGGAGAATCTTAAGTGGACTCCACACTAAGTGGGGAGCTACACTTGAGGCTCCTGCGATCATGACTTAAGCCAAAATCAAGAGTTGAGTGCTTAACCAACTGAGCTACACAGGCACTCCTAAAACTCTTCTTTTATACCTTTTATTTCATCTCAACCACCACCTCTATGCATATAGTATCCACATCTTTTTCTCTAGCTCTGAACTTTCTCCTGAATTTCAGGTCCATATTGTCAACAGCTTGATGAATACTACCTCCAGGTAAAATTCCAGCACCCCATATTATATATGTCTCAGTACAAACTCATTACCTTGACGACTACCCAAAACTATTAATTGACTTGAATTATACATCTGTGTTGTTTGACATAACTAACCTCTCAGTCACCCAAGTTGAGGAAGGCAAGAATATATATTAGTTAGAATTATAGGCTCTAGAGCCAGATTCTTTGAGTTCAAAACTGCCCTCTGAATTCAGTTCTCCTATCTATATAGTTAGGATATTAATAGTACCTAAATGTTAGTATTGTTGGGAACCTTAACTAAGCTGATAACTTTGATGCAATTAGTATATCACAGACTTTTGCCAGCCTTATTATCTTTGAATTTTCCCTTGCTTCCTACACCCATACAGTGCCACAGCCTGACAATTTGAGCCTTGAGCCTTGAACAAAGAGCCTTTTCAATAAATACCATCTTTATTGTCATTACTATTACTTTAGCATTTTCTTTTAAGATTAAAATTACACTATACTAGAGCAAATCTAAAAAAGGCCTTCAATTTTCTTTCTTCAGTTTTGCAAATTAGAAAAAAAAAATTAACATCTAAAATTACGAAAGATTTTGGAAAATGTTTTAGTACAACAAAGAAGTGGTAGCTTGCCTAAATTCACTTTCTGAGACTTCAGACAATGTTATTATGAGAGACACAAATTTGAGATGTAAAAAGTGCATTAGCAAAAGGATTTAGGACATTGCTATGGGGATATTTCATGCTGTTTTGATAATGTGATTTTCTTAGTGCAATAATTAAATTTACACTGAGATGTGATGTGAGACCACTATGGTTTAGGGAGGATTATGAGTTTTACAGATTAAATAGAAATGACTCAGAAACCTAATGAAATAAGTACATATTTTACACCACAGTACCCCAACTGAATATAAATATCATTTAAATAGGAAAAGATACCAAGTTGCAACTTGCTCATTTTCCATCTGAAAAAATTGATTGGGCATCTATTAAAAAAAAAAAAGAAAAAGTTTTGTTAAATAAAAAGTAACATTGACACATTTCCTTTGCTTCTTTATGGAAATACTTAAAAGTTCATCCTGATTACCTGAAAACAGTGATTCCCAGGGCCTGCCTGCACATTTTAATCACTTTGGTAATGTTTTAAAATCCCGGGGCCACACCCCAGATCAATTAAATCAGGATTTCTAGGACTGAGACACAGGCACAGGACTGTGTCTCACAGGACACAGGACTTTTTAAAAAGTCCCCATGTGATTTCAAAATGGCAGCCAGAAAATTAAGAACAGCTGCCTTTTCAGTACCTGATGAGCCTTCTTTTACCCCTGTGAGGTTACTGATCTACAGTTTGGAAATATTCAAGATGAATCACAAAAAGAAGTAGTCATTGTAAATTACCAGAAAAATGTAGTTGTCCAGTTGATTAATGCAAAAAAATAAAAATAAAAAAGAATAATTACTGCTTTAGAGTGGTAATTCTCAAAACTGAAGTAGTCTGGATAGTTCTTGGGATAGCAAAAAATTCAAAAAGGAATTGACTTTAACTGGATTTCTATGAGTAAGGAAATAATACATGTTTGATGCCTTCTAAAGAACCTATATCAAATCCCAGTTGTGCCAATTTGATTGGAAATATGACAATAAACAAGTCACTAGACTTCTGAGCCTCAGTTTCTTCATCTATAAAAGGGTATGATGCTTTTGTTTGAGGATATTAAAAAAATCATATAAACAAGCTATATAAGGCATCTTACACTGTTTCTAATATGATAGTGGATACTCAACAAAGGTTATTTCCAAATTTTGACCTCTAAAGATAAAATATTTCTGCTAAAAATTTTTCATCCAAATTGAGATGTACCAAAAATATAAAATACACATTGGATTGAAGACTTAGCATTAAAAAAAGAGTAAATACTTAATTAAAAATGATTTATATTGACTGCATGTAAAAATATTATTTTGGATATGTACAAATGAATATAATGTTATTAGCATTAATTTTAGCTGTTTCTTTTAAAAATTTTAATGTATTTACGATAAAGTTTTAAATTACATAGTATGTAATTCTTATCATATTTCTCTTAGTGTTGTTCTAGATTCTATCTTGTGAACAAACACTAACTTTTCAAGATACCTCAGTATCACCTTATGTGGAGTCAATAACCCTATACTGAAATATTAATAACAATAGTTAATAACTTTAATAATCATTAACACAAATTAATCTTGTACAACAATTGTACAAGATTTTTAGCATTTTACCTATATTATGGTATTATATTCCTCCCTTAGAAATTCACTTGTTAAATATTTAATGAGTGTTTACTATGTTTTAATTTCTAGAAATAAGGCCATGTCACCAAAAAAAAAAGGTTATTTCCAATTTTCCTTTTATTCCACCCCTGTGACTTCCCTATTCTCTATTCTCTGTTACTTATTAATTGAATTTATTCAATTTAAACTCACCCACCAATGATCAAAGTGAGCCATTTGAAATCTGTCCCTTGGATGTAGCTTTACTGATATTAATGGTAGACTGGTTTCTGATGATTGTCTTACTACTCCAGATTCAAACCACCTATGATCTAGAAATCGGATGAAAATGAGCTGGAACTTTCTTCAGAATCCCCAAACTGTGTTTCCTAGAACTCAAATGTCTCACAAAATGTACTTGGTGTGCCACACACACAAAAAGGTAACAGGGGAAAACAATATACTGTAGTCCCCTCTTATAGATACCCAGCAAAAAGTAGCATACTGAAGCTTCAGAGTAGTTCTACAGTAGAGATATGCCTTTACCCCATAATATTCTAATTTTAATTGACTACCCTCTCCCCAGAGGCACCCATTAATAGCGTTAATGAGCCAAGTTCAAGGAGCACAGTTTGAGAAATACTACTGAATAATATCACTGATGACTAGTCAAAAGCCAGAAAACTCATTTTAAATTGTCCCCTCTTGTCATTAGAGAATAGCCCATCCCCAGCCAACTTATTTTAAAATAAATTCTAATTTATTATTATTTTATTTATAATTTATAATTTATTTATAATTTATTTATATATAATTTATTTATATTAAATTTATAATTTATTTAGAATTTTAAAGTAAATTCTGAGGTGAAATGTTCAAGTACAAATTTAGTTAGAGTTAAAAGTGCAGGATTGTGGCTACTTGGTCATTGAATTTTTCTTATAACTTTAAAGTATTATGTGTAAATATAGCATCTAGTATTATGATAGCTCCTCTGTATGGCAAAAATTCTCATATCATCAAACAAGAAATTCTCTGTCTTCTCATATTGTAATCCAAAAATAAAGAAGACAGTAAAAAAGAGAGGAGATAGGATCTAAAAAGGAATGGAATGTTCACAGAAATCCTACCAAATATGATAAAATGTGTTAGGGTTGCCAGACAAAATGCAGGACACTAAACTTAAATTTGAATTTAAGATAAACAATGAACATTTTTGTCAGAATAAGCATTCCAGACATACTAAAAAAAGTATTCATTGTTTATCTGAAATTCAGATTTAACTAGACATTCTCTACTTTTTTTACTTGCTAAATCTGGCAACCTGAATGTGCTATCTAAACTGCATTAAAAATAATATACATAGAATATAAGCAATGAAAATTGATGATTTTTTAGCTTTCAAATATTGGCATGCCACAATTAAAAAGAGAAAGGTAAAGAGAATGAGGAAACTTTGATTTTTTACAAACAGATGATAAAAATTAGGATCTGTCTAGGAATTCAGAATAGCTTATTTGGCAATGACTTAGGTCAGCAATATTTATGGGCAAAAATGGATGATAACTAATATGCAAATAAATTAAATTTTGCAGAAACTATTTTGGGAAATAGAGATTAATAATGTGAGAAATAGCTACAAAGGCTATTTTAAACTGCATTTTTTAAAAGTCATCAACATACAAACAGCTTTCATTTGATGGATGGAAAATACCTTGAGCCTAAAACTAAAGAGAAACTAAGGAAGACATTCACACGCAAAAAGAAAACATGAACTTCGTTATACTTGAGTCAACATTTGAGAACTACACTGTCAGAGAGCTGCTTTTCAAAATAAAAAAGGAGTGGGGGCTCCTGGGTGGCTCAGTCAGTCATGCATCAGACTCTTGATTTCAGCTCAGGTCATAATCTTAGGGCCATGAGATGGAGTGCCGAGTCAGACTTGCACTTTGGCGCAGAGTCTGCTTCATATTATCTCTCCCTCCCCTTCTCCCTCTGCCCCTTCTCCTGCTGGCTTGCACTTTTTAAATAAATAAATAAATAGATAAATAAATAAATAAAATCTTTAAAATAAAAAAATTAAATTAAATAAGTAAAATCTTTAAAACATAAAAGAAAATTTAAAAATAAAAATAAAAAAGGAACTAAATGTATATCTACATTATGAATTAACTCATTATAAACATAATAGATTTTTTTCCTTTATATTTAAATTAGCAAGATTTGAAGTAATCAGAAATTTTTGAGAACTAAATTATATCAATTGCATTGATTGGCATTTTGTCTCAATAATTATAACTCCTTAGATTATATCAACAAAATTTTTATACTGTCTAACTAATGGGAGGGAAAAACAGAAATGCAGAATACAACTGACAATTTCCTTTGTGCTTGTTAGGAAAGATCATTTTTAAATAATCAAAATTTTTTAAAATTAAAAATAAATAAATTAAATTAAATTTTTTCTTTTTTTTTTTTAAGATTCTTAATTTATTCATTTGACAGAGAGAGAGACACAGTGAGAGAGGGGGAGTGGAACAGAAAGAAGCAGGCTTCCTGCCGATCAGGGAGCCTGATGTGGGGCTTGATCTGGAGCTCAATGTGGGGCTCGATGTGGGGCTCGATCCCGTGACCCTGGGACCATGACCTGAGCTGAAGGCAGATGCCTAATGAATGAGCCACCCAAGTGCCCCTAAATTGTTTCTTAATAGCTCTTAAGCAAATGCAAACAACACCACCCCCCCCACACACACACACACACCACCACCACCACCAAATTCTCCCTTTGGTTCCACAGATAAAGCTAATGATCCTTACATACAATAAATATTACCCTAATAACACCAAAATTTATGTTCGTTTTTTTACTCCTTCCATAAATTCCTAATAGATCAAATAATTATGATTTTATCTTTTTCAGTAGTCTGCCCAGGATTAATTAAAATACTGATTTTATACTCTAATAATGATATTCACTAAATTTTTCAATAAATAGAAAACGAGTAGTCTTAGGCAAAGGTTAGTGACATATTTAGCTTTTCTCACCATATATATCTACCAAATGTGAATTACTGGCCTTCTTACTCTTTGAACCATCTTTGTTTTCTTGATTTGTTTTTCATAGTTGATTACCCTATGAACAATTTCATTTGCTTCAAAAATGTGTTTAGAACTAACATGCAGTGACTTCTCACTAAGAATTGCTTTGGGCATTAATCAGAAATATTTATACTATTTTTGAAAGTTTCACATTATGGGAAGAAAAACCACTTCCTGCCACATGTCTAGAAATGCTTCTTATAATATATTAGAATATTAGGTAGGAAGGAGGTGATGAGTTGTCCTGATCTGCCTAATTGCCTAAGTGTGAAGAATTTAAGAAACCCAGAGTTATCCTACTAAATCTTATTTGTTCTAAAAGTACAGAAAAGAAAGGAAAAAATGCAAGAAAAAAAAATGACACTTTTGCATTGGGTTGTGTATTCCACGGTGACACAAAACTATCGCCTCCCCCTGGCCACTCACTCTTGACTTTTTTGTTGCCTCAAGGTGTTACCTACAACACTAGTTCCTGGGTAGGAAATCCATGATTTTTGCACCTCAGAACTAATAACTGGGTTCAGGACTCCTCAAACTGCGTAGAGTTGAGAGCATTTGGAAGAGAACATTTCTGCTATTGCCTCAGGACCAGAGAGCTTAACTCCCTCTGAATTCAAGGCATATCTTATCCAAGCCTATCTAGCAATACATGCGATTTGTCATTCTGGCCAAGTTGTAAACCCTTTGAAAACAAGGTCTATAATTGGTTCTTATTTTTCATAGCCCCAGAGCAACTGACTTCATGCTTGGTAGGAGCTCATTAAACATTCAGAGACTAAGACTAAGAAATTAAACATGTCTTTCTTCTGTTTAGCCCCAGGACCTCTCTCTAGTCTGGGCCACTTTTCTGGGCTTTGCTTCCCTCTTTGCAGTAGAACCCAGGAATTCAAACCACTTTCTTTTTCCCCAATATCCACACAATCCCTTTGCAGTTCTTTTTCCCTAAAATTCATCTCCTAGCAGAACACAATGACCACAGTTCTCTGCTTATTTATTTCTCCTACTTAAAGATTTAGATGAACTCTTCTCAAAGAAGCAAGACCCAGAGGCAGAAGGAAGGCATGCAAAAAGGCTAGGACTGTAAAAAGTAGTTGAGTTAGAGTAATTTCCTCTGAGACTACTTTGACATAGTCCTGCAAATATGAAGTGACCTAGAGAGGAAGAAGTAGACACATTTCAAAGAGATTGGGGCAACATCTGTACCAATTGCCCAAAATATCATGGTCATCAGGTTTTCTGATGTTTTTTCCTTGCCTTGGAAGAACACCAAAGTATTCAACCTCTTTCAGGGATGTTCTGATGTCAAGTCGGCCTTAAAATGCTATAACATTATCCACAAATATTAGAGTATAAAAATGTGGCATAGCCCATACTCTTACTCTGAATCTTCTGTACTTTAGGCCAAAGTGTTTTCCAGAGCAGCTGCACCAGCTTGCATTCCCACCAACAGTGTAAGAGAGTCCTCCTTTCTCTTCATCCTTGCCAACATCTATTGTTTCCTGACTTGTTAATTTTTAATTGGCAAGATTTCATTTCTTTTGATGGCTGCATAATATTCCATCGTGTATATATACCACATCTTCTTTATCCATTCATCTGTTGATGGACATCTAGGCTCTTTCCATAGTTTGGCTATTGTAGACATTGCTGCTATAAACATTCGGGTGCACGTGCCCCTTCGGATCACTACGTTTGTATCTTTAGGGTAAATACCCAGGAGTGCAATTGCTGGGTCATAGGGTAGTTCTATTT
>PISX010015297.1:0-49508 GCA_004024625.1 Mellivora capensis | reverse complement strand
CGACGTGGATGGAACTAGAGGGTATCATGCTTAGTGAAATAAGTCAATCAGAGAAAGACAACTATCATATGATATCCCTGATATGAGGAAGTGGAGATGCAACATGGGGGACTAGGGGGGTAGGAAAAGAAGAAAAGAAACAAGATGGGATTGGGAGGGAGACAAACCATAAGTGACTCTTAATCTCACAAAACAAACTAAGGGTTGCTGGGGGGAGGGGGTCGGGAAAGGGGGATGGGGTAATGGACACTGGGGAGGGTATGTGCTATGGTTAGTGCTGCGAAGTGTGTAAACCTGGCGATTCATAGACATGTACCCCTGGGGATAAAAATACTTTATAAAAAATTTAAAAATTTATTAAAAAAATGATGTAGTGTCCTTCTGTATCTCTGACTACAGTCTTTAGCTTAAAATCTGTCTGATATGAGAATTGCTACCCCAGCTTTCTTTTGAGGCCTGTTGACATGAAGGATGCTTCTCCATTCCTTTACTTTCAGTTTGGATGTAACTTTAGGTTCCAAATGGGTCTCTTGTAGACAGCATACGGACGGGTCCTGTCGTTTTATCCAGTCTGCGACCCTGTGCCGTTCCATGGGAGCATTTAGGCTATTCACGGTGAGTGATTATTGAGATAAGTTTTTACTGGTGTCATGTTGCCTGTGAAGTCCTTGTTTCTATAGATTGTAAATTTCTGTCCTCTGTCACTCTTGGGTTCTTTCTTCTTTTATAGAACTCCCCCGCCTTAATATTACTTGTACTGACGGGTTGGTGGTCACATACTCTTTTAAACATTGCCAGTCTTGGAAGCTCTTTACATCTCCATCCATTTTGAATGTCAACCTTGCTGGAAGAAGTATTCTTGGCTGCATGTTATTCTCACTTAGTGCCCTGAATATGTCTTGCCAGCCCTTTCTGGCTTGCCAGGTTTCTGTTAAGATTTTACTTACTTATTGAGAGAGAGTTAGAGAGAGTATGAGAGAGGAGAAGGTCAGAGGGAGGAGCAGACTCCCTGCGGAGCTGAGAGCCTGATGCGGGACTGGATCCCAAAACTCCAGGACCATGACTGGAGCTAAAGGCAATCGCCCTCCACAAAGGTTTATTTGCTTGAGGCATTATATTTTCATTTTAATAGTTTGTTTTATATGTGTTATATGTGTATTAGAAAACCGTAACTTTGCATTTAATAGTGATGTAAACATTTCTTTTTAGTTCAGCAAAGAAATTCTTGGCTAGGATCCTGGATGGGAAAAGGACATTAGGGAACAAGTACTTTAACTTCAGGTAATAACGAGTCCATATCGATTGATTTTGACAGACACCACACAAGACTGTAAGATGGTAAAGCAGGGAAATGCAGGGTGGGGGAGGGTAATATGGGGACTCTGTACTACCTATCTGGATTTACAGAACAAGTGAGCAAAGATCTAAAAGCAGTTAATTTAAAAAGAGGATTTGAAGAAAAATATTAAGTACTACCTTTATCCTTAGGTGGCATGCAGATACAGGAAAAATGAGTTCATGATCTCAGAACATTCTGTATGCTGTGAAGTCCTCTCCTCCAGGTACTGTTTCTACTCATCTCCACACAGGCCACGGCGGGTGGGGGGCTGCAGTGCGATCCCTGACATGTGGCCATCCAGATCCTGGGACCCAGAAGCGTGGGCACGAGCTGAAGGGTCAGGGACTGTGGGCCTCTGTCTCCTTCAGCCATAGGAGCAGCACCTCGGGAAGGCCGAGCAGGTGCCTGCACCCAGCCGCTCAGGAACTCTAGCATGTACCCAGACCAAGAAAAGTCCCCTGAGAGGGCTTCTTTTAAAATATAGAACTTTATTTTGGTTGCAGAGATTTTCATAAGCGTAAGTTCACAGAAGAGTCATTACAAAATAACAAAGGCAGCATTTTGTACAGCGACTCACACTGGGGCCACCAGAGAAGTGCAAAGGACCGTGCTGGGACAGTGGGGGGTTGGTGCTCGTGTGCCCACAGTCCTCAGGAGGAAGCCAGTGCTTCTGGCTCCCTCCAGCCACCCCCCACCCCACCCAGGAGAGCAGCACCGAGGGCCTGGCAGAACCAGCCTGGGAAGCCACTGGCAAGGTGCACAACAGTGCCCCCAGCAGGCTGGTGAAGGCCCCGCATGAAAGGCCGAGTGGGAGGGGGGTTGTTTCCGCTGAGCCAGTCCTGCATTCAGTCCCTGTCCTCAAGCAGGTGCCCTCTGAGCCCACCTGGCTCTGGAACCCTCACACATTCATAGTACGGTTCAGTAAAGCCCTTTGGGAGGCCATTCCTCCCCTCACTCAGGCTACTGACCCTACCCCAACCCTGGACTGGGAACCCTGATCCTACTCTCTGGGAGTTTACAGGCAGGTAGGTGGGACAGGGATGGACTTAGAAAACCTCGAAGCAAGGCAGAAAGTGCTCAGTACCTGAGAGGAGGGCAGAGAAAGGGCAACAGAGCCTCAGCGGGGGAAGAGCATGGTCACTGCAGGGAGGGGAGCTCTGTGGAGGCAATGTCTCCACTAAACCTCAAAGACTAGGCAGGACGTGACATGTGCAGATGGCGAGAAGAGCATGCCAAGAAGAGGACAGTGTGTGGGCCAAGGCACAGAGTGGGGAACCGTAGTGGGGTCAGTAAAGGCAGACAGTTATCCATGTGAGGACATGGATACAGACGAGGGGCCCCGGGCACCTCCATCCCCACCAGTGTGGGGCCAAGAGGGGCAGCCGGTGGAGGTGTGCACAGGACCCGAACCCTTGCACGGCAAGCCCCAAGCCAGCATCCCCGAGTGTGGGAGCTCCCTGAGGGCAGAGTGGAGTCTCCTGCGTCCCCGCCCCGCCCAGCACAGTGCCTGGGCTGCTCAAAGGAAGCCTGTGTTTTCAGCATGTCCCTTGTCATCCCTGGGGCAGCTTTTCCAGAGAGGCTCCCTTCCCCTCACAGTTCAAGTTGAAGGAAACCAAACTCAGCTCCTGCAGCCTCTGCAGACAGCTGGGAGGGTGTGGCCCAGCAGGGATCAACAGAGGCCCAGGAAAAGGGACAATTCTGGGGCTCCTTTCACCTCACTAGGCTCACCTCCTCCCTCAGGAGTCAATCTGCTCTTCCCTGACTCGAGCCAGGGTTTGGTGTGTAAAACCACACTTCCCTGTCAGTTACACAGAAAGACGGGAACGAAGCTTTAGTATCAATTTTCCCCAACCCTTCATCACCTCTATGAGAGCTCGAGTGACAGGAAGCCTACCAATCTGTTTCTTTTTCTTAGTCCCCAGGAAGTCTGGAAGCCTGTTTTCTCTGGGGTACGGTGAGTAGGAGGACTGAGAGGGGGCCCAGAGCCCCTCAGATGCTGCTTCTTTTTTTTTTTTTTTGAGGTTAGATGCTGCTTCTTCCAACCCAACGTTGCCTTTACCTCCCAGCTCAGCCGAACACCCATCGGAGCCCGAGCTCAGGGTACAGGGTTGCTGCTCTGGGAGTCTGGACAGCCCTCCGGCCACCCCACTCCGCGGCTCCCATCCTTACAGAATGGTGCAGAAGACGCTGCGGTTGCTGTGGTAACCACCTTCCACGCGGGCTGTGATCCTAGTCGCCATGGCTGTCCCTTTCTGCCCACTGTGGGCTGCAGAGGGGCCTCGGAGAGAGCTCTCAAGGTGAGGCCGTGCCGGTGGGTTCACTAGGCGCCACGTGTCAGACCTGGAGGTGCAAAAGGACAGTCCATGAACTGAGGGTCTGGGGCGTTTGCTGAATGCCCCACACAATCTCACCTCTGGTTCAGGATCACTGGATCCAGGTGTAGGTGGTGGGACACATGTGTGACGCTAAGGGACAAAAGTCCTGGATTCTAGTTCCAGCTATACTTGCAATTCTGCACAAAAGCTTGGAGCAGTTCCCTCTAGAAGCCTGAATTTCCCTATCTCTGTCAGGATGTAGAGAACATCAGTGACTTCTCTTTCATACCAACCCCCCGCCCAAATGTATGACACGCATGTATACAGAAGCTCTATTCTTATCACCCCAAACTACTAACACACCCCTTCAGCTGGTTAGCGGATAAATGGTGTGGTATATCCACATAATGGAATGCCACTTGGCAACAAAAAGAGTGACATGTGACACCATAGGCACATGTCAGGTACACTAGGGTAAGTGAGAGAAGCCAGACCAGAAAGACCACATACTGTATGATTTTTCTTACATGACATTCTGGAGCCTGCAAATCTACAGGGGACAGAAGCTGGTGAGTTTCCAGTCCCCCAAGTTCTTATGGAGATTATGAAGGCCCAGGGAAAGCTTTGCTCAGGGCTTCCTGTCATCTGAGTTACAAGGAATGACCTCTTAACACCATATCGTATTTGCTTTAGCCAGTGACAATGCCTTCTGTGCATTTTTATGACGATGTTGCAATGAGCAGGACTGTAAAGGCGTGGAGAGCTGGCTGCTGTGGGCGAGTGAGAAGCCTGCAGGTATGCTCCAACCACTGCTGGCATCGGAATGTGGCCGCAGCCAGGGAGCCTGGAAAGGAAACTAGGGCCCAACAGTGCCTGGGGGATAATGGCCGGCTG
Source organism: Mellivora capensis (assembly GCA_004024625.1). Lineage (NCBI taxonomy): Eukaryota > Metazoa > Chordata > Mammalia > Carnivora > Mustelidae > Mellivora > Mellivora capensis. Next base: position 44,960 of record PISX010015297.1, on the reverse strand, counting down.
ACAGCTCTGCACTTTCTGTATCCTGGGGTCCCCAAAGGGGCAGGAGGAAGCAGACCTCAAGGAGTCCACAATATGATCTGCTGGGACGTAGGTAAAAAAAGATAAGAATTTCTATTTTTTCCTATGTCATAAGTTATGAATATATAAAACATACATATATGATGTTTCCTCAAACTATTTTTACAGAAAGTGTATAATTAAAAAAGGAACAGAGAAAAAGGGGCTCCATCAGAGGTTTCTGACCCTGGACATGGCAGGACCAGAGCTGACAGACAGAATAACCTGGCAGGATGCACAGGACAGCCCGCGGAGGCGGGGCAGGGACACAGGGCAGGAAGCTGGCGCCGCAGAACAGGGCCATCAGAGTGCAGGAGTGAGGCCTACAGCAATGGCTGCCTTCTGAACCAGTATGGCAGCGAAGCAAGCAGAACACAGTCCACCCACAGACCAGTGCGACAGCACCCTGGCAGCAGGGCCACAGGTCGGGGTGATGGGTGCTGAGACGGGAACAGGGGTGATGGCAGTTGGGAAGAGGAGGGGACCTAGTAACTGACTGAACTGAGATGTAAGGAGAAGTTGGTCGCAGAGGTTTTGCTGCCAGAACAGAGTGGAGGGATGGTGAGGTCACTGAAAGGGGGGACAGGGAAGGACAAGGAAGGCTGGGGCAGAAGAGTGTGAAGCCACTGTGCTACACAGAGGTAGAGGTATTAAAAACAAGTGACAGCAGCAGTGACAGCAGTTAACTTTTCGGGACTACCTCCGGCTGCTGGGTCACGTGACCTGAGTTTCTCTCCACTACAGACATCGCTAACTGGATTTTTTTTTTTTTTTTAAGATTGTATTTATTTATTTGACAGAGATCACAGGTAGGCAGAGAGGCAGAGAGAGGGGGAAGCGGGCTCCCCGCTGAGCAGAAAGCCTGATGCAGGGCTTGATCCCAGGACCCTGGGATCACGACCTGAGCCAAGGTAGAGGCTTTAACCCACTGAGCCACCCAGGCGCCCCATAACTGGATTTTATTAAGGCTCCAGGTGCCAAGTAACTTGCCCGAGGTTCTACAGCCAGTGACTGGCGGAGCTGAGATCTGCACCCCCACACCCTGGACTCTCAAAGCCTCTTCCCTCCCAGGGAGACGGGTGCAGGGTTTCAGCACCGGCCTGAATAACCCGACCAGGGCAGAGAACTGCTGGACTGCGGGAGGCAGGGGCCACCAGTCACGGGGCCTGGCTCCTCCCGTGATCTCACTGTGGTTCTGGAAGATGGGTGTCGGCAGATGGCAGACACTTACTTTTTCTTGAACACCAAGAACTTGTTGTTTTGCAGGACACATTCCCTGTTGTTAGAGATCTGCTGAAAGATGGTCTTGCTGGTCTTGCCCTGGAAGATGATGTTCTCCTGCACCAGGGCCTTGGCGCGGCCCCGCACTGCAATGCCGTAGGCCCGGAACGAGTGGATCCGGTTTTTGATTACCTGGGAGAGACCGTCAGAGCTTGTCATACCTTGGGGACTCCCCGACTGGTGAGAGGGCCAGGTAAGGGAAACAGCAGTTCTAAAATGGAGTGGTAAGAGCATGCTTGGGCAGCACTGCGCCATGGGAGCTCAGGGAAGGGCGATCAAGATCAAGTGGGGAGAATCAGGGAAGGCTTCCTGAAGGGGATAACAGGTAAGCTGTTGGAGCTTACCAGATGCAGAGCAGGGGACAGCTGTTCCAGGAAGAAGGAACAACCTGCAAAGGCCTGACACAGAGGGGAGGTTGTACCAGAGGCGAGGACCATTGGCAACCTGAGGCCACAGCGTGTCTCCCCCAACCTCCCTTCCTCTGCTTCCACAGTATTCAGATGTAGAGCCAAAGAATTCTTTCCTCCTTGCCTAAGTCACTACTCAAGAAGCTGCAGAGCACCCCCCCCAAAAAAGGGGCTTTGGATGGTAATTTCACAAGTGCAGGGACTGAGTCGGTCCGGCTCAACACTGAAACCCTAGCACCCAGTGCAGTGCTTTGCAGACAATTCTGGGGGAGACAGATAGGCAGAAGAGCAGGTGCAAAGCACTCTGTGAGGTGGGGGTGGGCATAAGCACCCCTGATGTCCAGAAAAGGGGTACCTCAGACAGCCTGGGGGAATTAGGGGAAGCTTCCTGAAGGAAGTGATAGCCCAGGTGCAGGACTGAGGAGAGAAGGGGAGAAGGGTATGTAGGGTATACAGGGAATAGCGTGCATATAGGCTCTCCTCATTAAGCACCTACTGCATACTCAGTCCTGCGGGAGGCAGTTCTGTTAGTGCGAGGGCTGAAAGAGCTCTAAGCTTGACCTGGAGACCACAAGATGCCCCCAGTGGCACCCCCACCCCAGCTCTCTGCTGGTAGCTCCTGTCCCTCCTTCAGGGCTCAGTCCACCTGCCCCCTCCCGTGGGAAGCCCCACTTGTGTCTGGGCAGGAGGAAGGATGTGCCTGGTGGTGCCGAGTGCTTCGGGTTTCTCAGTGGGCAGAGTGTGAGAACTGTCCTAGGGTTGAGCCCTGTGCTGCCACCATGAGTCAGACACACGTACACATACACACCTTCGTGTCGGACCTGGGCAAGAGCTGCAGCCCGCTGCCCCGGTTGCCAATGATGTCATTTTCGATGACGACGCTGCTGTCACCCTTAGTGATGATGCCATGGCCTCTGTTGTCATAGATACCATTGCCCCGGAGCTCCACCTTGCACTGGGCCTCGACCTTGACCCCACTCTGGCGGTTGCAGGAGATGCTGTTGTTGGCTACGCGGGTGAGCTGGCTGCTCTGGGCCACCGTGATACCTCTGTCCCCATTAGCATGGATCACGTTGGTGAGGACGTGCAGCGCCTCGCTGCTCTGGACGTAGAGGCCTGAGGCTACAGGTAGAGGGGTTGGGAGTAGGGTCAGCCCTGACAATACCAGTCAGGAAAAACCTCCATGCAATTGTGCACCCCGGGAGAGAGGTGAGGAAGAAGAGGCACCCACACTCAGAACCAGCCCTTGGGAGTTCCATCTTTCAAGGTGCAGGACAAACTGAGGAGGAGGGAACCCAGGAACATCAAGGAAGCTCTGTTCCTTCTGAACTAAGTGCTCAGTAAACAGGGAAAGGTGACGCAAGACTCCCTGAGCTCAGGGGCTCATGAGACCCAGGCTCTCCTTCCCTGCTCACATGTGTCCCATGTCACCATCTTACTGCTGTGCATACCTCCTGTGGCGGGATGCTCACTATCCCTTACACCTGCCCATTCCACCTCCACACAGCTACCAGCTGGACAGTTGCTCAGTTTTTCTAAGCCTCTCTACTGTTTTGGGACATTTCCTTCACAAGGGAAATTCCATAATTTTTGAATAGAAAAATTTATAAGCTAAATATCTAAAATATGTTAGAAATTTTGGAAAGAAGGGACGCCTGGGTGGCTCAGTTGGTTAAGCGGCTGCCTTCGGCTCGGGTCAAGATCCCGGCATCCTGGGATCGAGTCCCACGTCAGGCTCCTTGTTCGGCGGGGAGCCTGCTTCTCCCTCTGCCTGCCACTCTGTTTGCCTGGGCTCGCTCGCTCTCTCTGACAAATAAAATCTTAAAAAAAAAAAAAATCCTTCTTTTAAAAAAAAAATTTGGAAAGAAAATAGTGTTTGGGGTTGTATATACTTAGAGACACTACATACTTTTAGAAGAAAAGTATAAAACTCAGCAGGTGTAGAGCCACATGACTTGGTCAGGAAGAGATAGCAGGGCAGGGGGACCCGGGGATGATGAGAGGACTCCCCAGTGGTGACATCTGCCTACCGCAAGAGCAAGAGACACCAGCAGTGCAGGGAGGAGGCTGGGCGGAGGCCAACAGGGGCCACAGTGGGCCGTGAGTCTGCAAGTTCCAGCCTCTTGGTGCCATGTGCCTGCTGCTTCTCCTGGCCTGGTGGGAAGGGCGAACATAAATCAAGGGTCTGTGAATTTATGTGGCTTTGCCTGTCGTACAGACAGCAGGGCCACATGGAGAAAGCCCTGAACTGGGAGGGGACAGAACTCCTTCTCAGTTGGCTCGCACTCTCCTTGCCCTCTGCTAGTCCCAGGGCGAGAGCTCGCCAGTGCCCAGGAGCCTCCTTTTAACAAGACTGCCTCCATCAGCTGCCACAGTGGTCCTGACGATCAGCCAGGTTTGGGAACCCTGGACTTAGATCAACTTCATATGCTTCTTTTTCCCCCTCAATTCAATAAACACTGGGTATTTATCAGTTTTTATCCAGTTTAAGATAACCAGTGTATTTAAAACACACTTATCCTCGATATAAGAAAGAAAAATCGACAATTAAACCATGATATGCCATCAACTGCAAATGCACGTCCTTAGATGTTAAAATGCGGATAACATATCTCAGAACAGATTAGAAACATGATGCTGGGTGTGGGATTTGGTGGGGCAGGGGTGCTGACAGGAGTGGGGTTTGGCTCCTTGTCTCACATTCAGAGCCTGTCAGAAACAGCTGAATGAAACAGCTCCCATCCCAGGCCCTGAAGTGCCAGCGGGATGAGAGTAAGGGTGAGAGATGAGGGTCAGGACAGAGGGCACATTCAGAGTGGGCTTTGAACTTCAAGTTCTTTGGGATGTGTGGATAAGGGGAAAGGGAATTTCAGGGAAGAGAAACAGCATGAGCTACATGGGGCTGGGAGCAGGACAGAATGGATTTAAGTTCAGGGAAGGTGATGTCCCGAGGGCTGGGGGAGTGGCTGAACGTTGGCCACAAAGCGAGAAGAGCACTTCCTAAGGCAGGCGGTGGGAGCACGGAAGGCTCTGGAGCAGGCAGGCACTCACCTCCATTGTGATTAATACTGTTAGACTCAACAAGAGCTGTGGTGACCGGCCGGCGTAGCGGGTCGTCATCCTTCTCCAGCTCCGTCTCCCAAAGGACGGCATCTCCATCCTCGCTGAAGTTCTCCTGCGCCCCGTGCCCTCCAGGGAACTCCCCAGAACCATCCTTCTGGCTAAACACTGCCACTCCGTATAGGCCATTGTAGCTCACGTGGTTGCTGGTGACGTGGGGCAGGCTGGATGACATCATCCACACGCCACAGCCCTTATTAGCTGGGACAGGGAAAGGAGCTGGTCACCGACGCTGAGCCGTAGAGAGGCAGCACCCAGTGTCTCTCCGAGGGGGGAAGTACTGGCCTGGGAGACAGAGGCCCTGATGTGCTAATGGCCTCAGACAAGCTTCTTTATGGCTGGAAGCCTCTCCTTCATGCAAGAGGGATAACAATCAGGTCAGTTTCACAACCAGGATCATTCCATAGGGTTTAAAAGTGCTTGGAGCACCTGGGTGGCTCAGTGGGTTAAGCCTCTGCCTTTGGCTCAGGTCATAATCCCAGGGTCCTGGGATGGAGCCCTGTATCGGGCTCTCTGCTCAGCAGGGAGCCTGCTTCCATCCCCCTCCTTTGCCTGCCTCTCTGCCTACTTGTGATCTCTGTCAAATAAATAAACAAAATCTTAAAAAACAACAACAAAAAGTGCTCTGAGAACTGCGTAGGCCACACTTCCAGGTCGGAAGTCACAAACCCAGAGGGACAGCACCAAAGGGTCCTCAGAGTTCATCCAGCACAACCCTGTCCTGCAGAGAGACAGAGGTGGCCTCCGTCTGAGTCCCAGCCCTACCCTTTCCTAGCTGCCTAACCTTGAGCGGGTTACTGAACCTCTCTGTGTTTCAGTTTCCTCATCTTTAAATGGGGTTAATAACCGCATCTACCTCAGCAGGCAGGAATGACGACGGAACGTGCAGCTAAAGCACCTAGCCAAGAACCCACGTTAGCTCTCGTGACTATTAGAGATGCCGTCCGGAGTAAGGTTTGCTCAAAGGCACAGCACGAGTGAGAACAGTTTCCTTTCCAGGGCTATCCTAGTTCTCCCATTAGATTTCTAGTTCTCGGGAGCAGAACAAAGGGTAAGAGGTAGATGCCCACGTGTCAGAGCCTACATGGCCCTGTCCTCACACAACCCCCACTTTTTGCTATTTTAAATCACGATGAAGCTCCCTGCTTGGCTGACCCCATGCATCACAAGGGGGCTTAGGAGAGGCTTCTGCATTCTGAGAGGAGCTGTGTGTCTGTGGCCTGGGACTGACACTGTCCTCAGGGCGTCTTTGAGGCCCAGGGTCAGGCAGTGACTTTCTCAGGACCCACCAGCTAGAGATGGAACTTGGGCTTCCTGCCTCCCTGTCTGGGCCGGACCCCGGACCCCACCCCCCGGGAACGTGCCTCACCATAGATGGTGTTTCCTTCTATCAGTCCTTTGCCTTCATCCCCCACAACCACACCGTCTGAGTAGCCAAAGCAGATGAGGTTGCTCCTGAGGACCGGGACTCCTCCGCGGCGAATGTCTACGCCTCCCCATTGGTTCTCACGGATGACGTTTTCTATGGAGAGGCAGAAGAGAGGATCAAGACCAAGGGCCACCCACACTGGCCAGGAAGACTGGGACAGCTGAGAGAAAGGACCTTCGGAACCAGGACACCCAGGCTGCACTGTCAGCAGTCACCACTCCGAATCTTGCCTGGTGTTTGACTTTTCAGGGACCCGAGCGCTATGGGCTTTCCTCAAGGGCAAGGTCTGTAACTATCTTGTGTTCTCTTATATCTCTAGGTTCCACTGTATCCAGTGGCCTTCAGGGCCAATGACTAAAAATAAACTGGCTTTAGAGTCCCTAGACCAAGGCCAGGCAGGGTTGCCTGTCCTGGGGGCTGTTTCTGGGAGGGCTGAGGCAGACTCCAGCCATTTCCCCCACCAGCCTGGGGAGGCACGAGCTGGTCCTTCTCAGCCTCAGCTCTGGACTGACCACAGCTTTCCTCTCCTCTCATCTACCACTTCTCTGGGAGTCACAAGTCGGGGGGCTTGTGCTGTGACCTTGATGCCCTGGCACGATGGCTGGGCAGACTCTTAGGCTCTTGGGACTGGAGTGCAATGGCCCAGGAGACCCTGTGTGACTGGTCCCTTCCTGCCTCTGTGACCCCACCCCACCCCTTGCCCCCTTCACCATACCCAGTCACACGAGCGATCTCCCTGCTCCCCAGGTGTGCTAATGGTGTTCCGTAGGCAGCCCTGCATGGAACTCTGATTCTATCCCCAGGCTTTGTCCCATCACTCAGGTCTGGCTTACATGTCACCTTCTCAGGTCAGGCCTGCCCTGACCACACAATCTTAAATACCCACATAGTCCCTCTATCACCTTATTTAAATTAATTTCAGTAAATTATACATAGTTTACATATTATGTATTTATAAATAAAATATATATAAAATAGATTTATGTAAATATATAATAAAGTTAATTATAATTATTATTTAATCTCTAAAGCACTTATCACCCAGATATGTTTCTTTTGTGTGTGTATGTGTGTGGTTTTGTTTGTTTTCCCCTCCTAAAATGTCAGTTCCTGACAGCAGGAACCCAAAGCAGCAGTTTCACAGATCTGTTTTGTTCACTGTTGTATCCCCAGCTCCTGCATACAGTGTGTGCACAATAAATGTCTGACTAATGAAGGACATGTGGGTGCAGTCAGAGGGATTCACTGGACCAGTCTCTTATGCCCCAGGTATACCTATGCTCTGTGTGGAGCCTACAGTCATGTACCACACAGACCTGATCCTGGTCATAGAGAATTTGCTGCTTTACAGGAGAGGAGACTGACCTTACACAGACCACAAGAAAGTAAGATGTCCTACAGAGCATGCCTGCTGGGTACAGTGTCTGTGTGTGCAACGGGAGGGCAGGGCAGGCTTCCCTGAGGAAGGGACATTTAGGCTGAGACCTGAAGGATGGGAGGAGTTAGCTCGGCAGGGGGGAAATGGGGCTGGGGTTCCAGAGCAGGCACAAGTCCATAGAAAAGACAAGAGGAGGGTTTCGGTCTGTGTGTCCTAAGTGTTTCTGACAGTGTTATGTGAGCCATCCAGGAAGACCCTGTAAGCAGTGGGCATGGCAACGAGCAGACAGACACCCCCTCCCTGGGACAAGCGGGGCCAGTGCATGGGGCCAGCGTCCCAGAGTGCTCGTTCACTATTCAGAGGAGGAAGCCAGTCTGTCAAGGAGAAGGACTGGCTGGGGCCAAGGCCAAGGATGTTGGCTTGGCTGCTGGTTGCTCAGCTGGCCACAGCCCTAGGCAGTTCCCACTCCTACCTGTGATGAGGCCTTTGCCGTTCTCATTCACTGCTATGCCAGCTGCACGGCCCTTGAAAATGTGGTTCCCGCTAAAATGGAAGAAGAGAGTAAGGCCAGACCGATGTCATATGTCAAAACCAATACCTGCCCAAGGTGACTTCTCTCTCTTTTTTAAAGGTTTTATTTATTTGTTTGACAGAGAGAGAGCACAAGTAGGCAGAGTGGCAGGCAGAGGGAGAGGGAGAAGCAGGCTCCCCGCTGAGCAGAGAGCGCAATGCGGGACTTGATCCCAGGACCCTGGGATCATGATCTGAGCCGAAGGCAGAGGCTTAACTGATTGAGCCACCCAGGCAACTCTAAGGTGACTTCTTTCTTTTGTGGCTTTCCCCAGATGACTCAAGTCCACAGGGGCATAAAGCATTTTCTCAAGTCCTAAAAGCCAGGCATTTAAAAAATCGTCAGTTATCCGAGAGACAACCTGATCTGGAACTAAACCTACAACTAGGCCATACGAGCACAATGATAGTCACGTTTCTATGGCCTCTCCTGACTGTCGCTCACATACAAACACCAACTGAAACACAGGTCATTGTGGTGCACAGGCCACAAGTTGTGGTAGTGTCAAGAATTCCTAGGAGACTGCATTAAGCTTCTCTGGGCATGATTTGTGTCCAAAGCCTGAATCTGTTCTCTGCGTATAGTGACCCTACCATCTTCTGTTTTTGTTCTTTTTTAATTTATTTATTTGTCAGAGGGAGAGAGAGCGAGGGAGAGAGAGCGAGCGAGCGAGCACAGGCAGACAGAGTGGCAGGCAGAGGCAGAGGGAGAAGCAGGCTCCCTGCCGAGCAAGGAGCCCGATGTGGGACTCGATCCCAGGACGCTGGGATCATGACCTGAGCCGAAGGCAGCTGCTTAACCAACTGAGCCACCCAGGCGTCCCCCATCTTCTGTTTGTATCCAACAGGTACTCATGACCTTTTCCGTTACCTTAACCACCACCTCTATGCACCAAATGACAGCATAAAATGATGACATGCCTTAAAAGAAGAAAAGCAGAAATTTTTAAAAATGGGGTTTTAAAAATACTGGACAATGTGGGAAAAAAAAAGAATAACAGACAATGTATAACCAACATGAAACCTCATGGGCTGGGTTAGCCACATGAGGAAAATACAGGAAAACACGCTCCTGCTCAGAGAAACTCACGGCCCTCACTGCCACGGAAAGGCCTTGTGAATGAAAAACCCGAGCATCTGAAGGACATGCACTGCTTCCCAGTCTCCGCGACTTGAGTTTCCTGTCTATTAAAACAAGGCCAGTCACACCCAGACATCAGCACAGTTGGGTTATCCCTGGAGAACACACATTTGCTCTTTGTTATTTTTACTGACAGGAATGCTGTGACTTCCTTTCTTCCTGGAAGGGTACCTGCCTCCTGTCTTGGGAGGCAACCCTCCCAACTCCCATCATGTGGCTGAAGGATTTAGGTCCAAGAATTCACCTGGCTCTTTAGAGCCTGATACAGGGCCTGGCACCCCACAGAACTTCACTGAGTAGGATTTAGCTAAGCTTTCCATTTCTTAGGGCAGAGTCCAAATGGTTTATGTCCTTGGGGAAAAAAACCCAGCAAATTATGTTGATGCTGGGTAAGCCAAATGTCAACTGTGCCCACACCATGCATTTGAGTTGAACAAGTGAAATCCTCTGTTAAAAACATCACCATTTTTGCCCTTAGATCTGGAGTGTGCTTTGGTCTGGTTATAATTCAATCAGGAGATGGTTACTGTGGGCTTCTAGAATTCATGGTCAGAGACTGTCCCTGGGCTAGGGCACGCCTCATCCGTATTTCTGCAAGCTGTGCCTTAGAAGCAAATCCATAAGCTGTGGGTTCTCACTATAACTCTCACTTACCTTCAGAAAGACCCCATGGCCACTTGGAGAAACAGGTATGTGTGTGTACACAGGGAGGACAAAGTAAAGATGAAAGAGGTATCAGAAAATGTTTAGGAAAAGGGGACAGATGATTGTTCTAAGAACCAAGGATGGGATATTTACTGAGGATGAGCCCTTCTGAGCCCTGAGCTTCCCTGCAGCCAAAGCAAAACGAGAAACACAAGAGATTACACAACTCTCACAGGAAAAGAAACTCCTGTGGTTTGCCTTATCCAGGCCACTTCAGGGATCTCAAACTTCATTCTGTACCCTCCCGCAGAACCCCACCTTCTATCACAAAAAAACAAACGTAGTCTCTCAAAAAGATTCTGTTGTTGTTGCTGTTATTTTTTTAAAGATCTTATTTTTACTTTTAAGTGCTCTCTATACCCAGGGTGGGGCTGGAGGTCACAGCTGCAAGAATAAGATCACACTCTCCCACCAACTGAGCCAGCCAAATGCCCCCTCACACAGATTCTGTCTTAAAAACCAGGACACCAATCTGACTGTAACCAGTCCTTACTCAAAATTCTTCAACTGTGGGACGCCTGGGTGGCTCAGTTGGTTGGACGACTGCCTTCGGCTCAGGTCCTGATCCCGGAGACCCGGAATCGAGTCCCGCATCAGGCTCCCAGCTCCACGGGGAGTCTGCTTCTCCCTCTGACCTTCTCCTCGCTCATGCTCTCTCACTGCCTCTCTCTCAAATAAATAAATAAATAAAATCTTTTAAAAAAAAAATTCTTCAACTGTTACCAGCACCCACAAGGTCAAGTCCAAACCTCCCAGATTGGTGTAGGGCTGCTATAACAAATCACCACAAACATAGTGCCTTAAAACAACATCGATTTATTACCTTCTTGTTTAGGAGGTCAGAAGTCCAAAATGGGTCCTACAGGGCTAAATCAAGGTGTCAGCAGACGTGTGTTCCTTCTGGAAGGTCTAGGGGAATCCATTTCTTGTCTTTTCCAACTTCTAGAGGCCGCCCAGATTTCTTGGCCTCTAGCCTCATCCCTCTGACTTCTGCTTCTGTTGTCACATTTCCTCCTCCCAGCTCATTCTCCTGCTTCCCTCTAAGGATCCTGAGGATTAAACTGGGCCCACCTGGATAATCCACGATACTCTCCCGATTTCAAGGTCCTTGATGAACACATCTACAACCTCTCTTTTACCACGTAAGATCACATGTTCATAGGCTCCACGGATCAGGAAATGGATGGATCTGGAGAGCCATTATGCTGCATATCCTACTCGATATCTGAGGTTCTGTGTTCCAGAAGGAGCCTGCTTTGTAGGCTGATCTACTCACCCCCCTGGCATCTTGTGGCAGACACATATTTGTTCCCATTTTTCCAGGACACACGCTGAATTTCACTACCGCTGGGCCCAGAACACCATCTCCCTGGCCACAAAATCCGACTTACCCACAGCTCAGTGTCAGCTCCCCTTATGCCCTTCCCTGACTCGCCCAGCTGGAATCGTGCTGGGTTCCTCTGGCACTTACAGGAAGGCCTAGTGAAGCACCCATTTTGGTGAGTCTCCCCTCCTGGTTATTCGTACGTCTGTCTTCAGCATGAGACTAAATTCTATGGAGCAGAGGCTGTTCTTACACACTATGTCACTGTCCCCTTACATAGAGAGTAAACACTTAAATGTGTTAAAGGAATAACACATGGACAAACACATACATACACATGCAAAGATGGAAAAAGGGCTCTGGGAACACTAACTGTTTTCAGCAAGCCGCTGTAACAGCAGTGAAAATAGCTGCCTAACAGTACTAGGACTGGTCCAAAAAATAATGGAATGTCAAAACAATGGAATGTTCTGAAACTTTCCAAAACTGATGGAGCCCACGCAACAATATGGAAGAATATGTATGGAATAATGAAGGGGGAAAAAACCCACTTCAGAATATATTTGCTGCAAACCTGAGCCAGTTATTTTCCTAAAGCAAGACCTAACACGTCGTGTCAGACATGTTCTCAAGCCACAGTAGACAGTTAGCTAAGCCCTGAATCTGGTCTCTGCTGCCTTTGCTTGTGTGGTTTCCTTTAGTAGGAATGTCCACTCCCCATTTCCGTGATGGTCCATGTGCTACCCATATTTCAGAGTCCAACTCTCATGCCCTCCTGGAAACGAGGCCTTCCCACATCCCCAGGTAGAAGGATTCCCTCGAGAGCATCTGTCACAGTCTGCCGCATACGAGAGCTGGGACGGCAGCTCCCTGGCGCCCGCGGTGCCCCTGCCCCTCACACCTACAGCTCGCCCTGCTGGTCGGTCACAGCATGCTTCCGTGCTGAGGCCAGATCTTAACAGAACATCCTAGGAGGCCACTTTCAACCCAACAGACTTGTCGGTCTGAAAGCTCAAACCTTTATGCCATCTCTATCTTAAGAGTTATTTCTGGTCCCACGTGTCCCCCACACTAGAGTAAGCTCTGGGGGAGGGGGGACACCTTTGTTACCATTACCAGAGGTGCTCAGTAATGTCTGCTGAATGGAATGGCTACACCATGAACTGGAAGAGAACGCAAACGAAAGCGCTTGCGTTACTACAGCGGGATGAGGGTGGAGTCTGGTCTTTGCTTGTTCTCCTAGACAGCCATGTTAGTGAACAGAAATGTTTTCAAATGGAGGAAAGCCAGGGAGCAGGAAAGAAAGAGATCAGAGAGGAAAGAAGGGACCACGGGTGAGGATGGCCTAGGTACAGCACGCATACCTCACGACTGGATTTCCATGGTACAAGATATAAATGCCAGCCTCCTTATTTGAAAAGATTTGATTGTTCCGGATGATACCTTTCCCATTGCCGAGGACGACAATGCCAGAACGAAGGCCGTGGTGGATCTGGTTACACTGCAAGAGAATACGAGACAGCACAGAAGACAGATCAGACAAGTCGGCAAGAAGCTAAGTGCTCAACCGCCGCCCCTCAGCCCGGCCAGGGTGAACACACACTACAGAGAGGACAGCGCCACTGAAGACCCCTAGTTAGCGTGGGACTAAGTGAACGGACCATGCTGCTGGCCCCTGCACACACGCACAGCTGTAAGGGATAATCTGGACACAGGCGCCTTCACCACCTAGCCCCTTGCTCTGCACCCGCACAGCATGCCACTGAACTCTGCTGAGCCTCCAGAGCACCCCCCACCAGCATCCCCTCCCATCATCTGGCCAGCCTAGACCACCCCAGGGCCAGGAAGCCCACCTCTCAGGGAAGGGCAGCACCCCACTACATGAATGTTGGCCACGTGTCATCCCAAGTGGGCCACCTTCAAGGAAAAGGGAGAGCCATTTGGCTCCTATGCCTCACTTCCCATTCAGGGAGCCTGTGGAAAGGTGCGGCTCTGGGGAGCTGACTGTTCTACGGGGCATGAGATCACAGAAGGTGTATGCGCTACAAAGACCCTTAGATTTATTTCAAATATCTCTTTGTACGAATGGGGAAGCAGGCCCGGGGTCACACAGTGTGCAGCAGAGCCAGATAAGAGACTTAGCTTCCCAGTTACCTGCTTCTGCACTGGGACAAAATTTTTAGATCATAATAAATGATAACACAATGCTTTCACTCTGCTAATTTACAGCCTAAATACATTCCTGTACTTAAACCAGGAAGTTAGCGGTTTCTCTTCCAAAACGATTTCACAAAAACATAGTTCTAGCTTGCTTGAAAATGTTCCACACCGTAAGCTCTCCTATTCTTATTCACTTTCCAGATTTTCTCCTGCAGGATTTGGCAGACTCACCCGGGCAACCACTGTCTAACAGAACTCCCTCATAGGGTTGGAAAGCTCAGAGAGGGAAGTGTAAGCAGTGGCATTTCCATCCCCCACACCCTTTCTCGAAGCCAGGACAGAAACAGAATGCCCCCTTCCCCCTGCTAAACCCGCCTGTCCCCTCTGTCCCTAGGAGGAAAGCTCCTCTCATCTCTCTGGCAACAGTGGTAATAATTTCCTTGGCCAAGGCTGTGCATCAGACGCCAGCTGCAAGGCAGAAGGGCAGTGAGAGGAGGGGCTGAAAGAGGACACTGGCTAGGCATGTCTTTAAATATAGTTAGGAATTTCCTTCATCTGCATTTTGCAAGGGCAGTCTGATACAATGGGTCAAGAACATCAACCCTGAGTCAGACCGACTGTCAGCTCTGTCTTTCGTTGTATGATTTGGGGCAACATCCTTAGTCTCTTTGTGCCTCAGTATCTTCATCTATAAGGTGGGGATAACAACAATTCTACCACAAGGGTTGTGAAAAGATTAAGTCATAAATAAGTAATATATACAAAGTACTTAGAGCAGTATATGGCATACAAGAAGCACTACGCATAGGGTGGCTATTATTTTTTCAAGCCCATGAGAAGTTGGGAAACTTCTACTTTCTAGGAAATGTGTCTCTCAGGAAAGCCCAGAGTGGAAAAAGGGGCTGTTCTCTCATATCATTGGTCCCATATTCTACCATCTTAAGTGGCTTTCGCGATGGTGTAAAATCAAACTCATATGACCTCACAGTACCCATGAAACAAAGAATCTTCAGAACTAAGTATCTTAAATGTCTTTATGTCTTTTTTTTTTTAAGATTATTTATTCATTTGACAGAGAGAGATCACAAGCAGGCAGAGAGGCAGGCAGAGAGAAAGGGGGAAGCAGGCTCCCTGCTGAGGAGAGAGCCTAATGTAGGGCTCGATCCCAGGACCCGGGGATCATGACCTGAGCTGAAGGCAGAGGCTTTAACCCACTGAGCCACCCAGGTGCCCCTTAAATGTCCTTCTTATAGTAAAGAATGACCTAACTTGGTGTTTTACTTTTGATCCAGGTGTCTTGTGGGGCAGTTGTATTTTCATCAAACTCAAAGCCAACCAGAGCCTATCAGGGCTGAGAACATGCTTTGTGAAATTTCCCTGTCTACCCAGTCCTGTTTCTTACTGACAAGGAGACCGCAGGGAGGTGACATATTCAAAGCCATTCCTAATACAGAAAGAGGGAGGCGCAGAGTCACAAGGACACGCAGAGAAAAAGGTAGGAGCCACTTGCAAAGAGGAAGCAATATAAATTCAAGATAGCGGGGCACCTGGGCGGCTCAGTCAGTTGCGCATCTGCCTTCGGCTCAGGTCATGGTCCCAGAGTCCCGGCATCAGGCTCCCTGTGCTCCCTGCTCAGCGGGAAGTCTGCATCCCCCTCTGACCCTTGCCCCTTTTGCGCTCTCTCAAATAAAGTCTTTAAAAATAAATAAGCTCAAGATGCCAACATTTATTTAAATAATCTTAGAAAAGGTTTGAGAACCAAGCGCCACTCCGAAAAGAGCATGAAGACAGAGAGGAGTACCAGTATGAGTGGGTTGGACTTTTTCCGGATGTCTACGCCTGCCTCCGCATTGTGGTAAATGTTGTTCCCAGCAATCAAGCCTCCGCCCTCCAAGCGAAGAAAGATGCCTGACGCTCGGCAGCGGTGAATGTCATTCCTGAGCATGACGATCTAAGCAGAAACGAGAAAGCCATTTGTTTTCTTGTCATGGGTTTTTAAAAAAAAACACTTGGGGAACACTTGAGTCCTTTTCTTACCATCTGCTGTTCCGCCTGCAGGCAAGGACTGTCTCTTCCCACCTTGTGTGCTCCCAGGAGCAGAGTGAGCTCTGTGCCCTGCTTGGCTTTGCCCCGCAGGCTCCTTACCAACCACAGAGGTGTGTGTGTGTTTGTTTTTTAGTAAAACCTGGACTGAAGGTTGGCCTATGCCCCGTATTCACAACTTGCGAGCAGAATAACTGAATGATGGGATGGAAGGGGCCCTCAGAGAAGATGGGATTTGGTGGTCTTCAAACTCTATGTGGATTGGGGTTACATGAAGATCTCCCCAGGTTCCAAGGGCACAGATACAATGAATGGAATCAAGTTCCCACATGTGCCCTTGCTGAAATTCACATGCCTGAGAAAGCACCCTAGAATAACATCCTATCTTCTCTTCCACTTTGTAAGACAGAGTCCTACTCTTGTCCATTCTGACTCTTTCGTGGGTGTATGATCCAGGGGTGGAAAAACCACCGATACTCCAAACTACGGGACAATTAGGAGTATTGGTACAGGGAGGCCTCCCTTAAACAAAGTACCACAGCTCAGCGCACAGCTTATTTAAGGGCATGTACTGCCACTTACATTTTCTTGCCCTATTTAATAAGCATATTAAAAATTCAGAATACATTTGTATTATTCTAAGCAACTGTGTATTCATAGTAAAAATACATCACATTAGGATAAACTGTGTGCTACTAACAAACGATAGATTACACCAGAATAAAAGACTGGGAGAGATAAAGTAGAACGGAAGTGTGATTCAAGAGAAGCCTTCTGTTTAGGATAGAGAAAGATGGTAAGAGCATTCACTGCTCCCACACTTCCAAGAATAGAATCAGATAATGTACAACAGCACATACATTCTGGAACCCATCAGAGAACTGAGGTGGCAGGACAACCAATGAGCCTGAAATCCAAGGACCACAGGCCCCTCCCAGGAGACAAGCTGTGAGCCCGCGCTCGCCTGCGCAGATGCAGGTGCCCCAGGAACCAGTAAGAATCCAGCCACGCGTCTTAGCGAACTGTTAAAGGCCAAGTGTGAACTAGAGTGAGGGTGTGGAAACTCTGAGAGTCGGTGTGTCTGTTCACTTCTCCAGGGGTCCTGCTAGGTGCTCGCGGGGAAAGACTCGGGACAGCTTCCCTCATGGTGCAGGCATGGGGAAAGCTAGCACAGCCACTGTGGAAAGAGCACTAAGGCCCCCTTGGAGTTTTCTCCCCAACCTTCCTGCCAAACAAGGCTGAAGCGGCTGGGGGAAGGGCAGCAAACCCTGCCACTCTCAAGGAAGGGAAAGGAAAAAACCCCACCTCGCCCTGATCATTAGAGGCCCCCTCATGCTGGGGGTGAGGTAGCTACTTCCAAGGCTCACTAGACACAGCACAGCGGTACAGGACAGCAAGCCTACCACCGGCGCAGAGCCACAACTGAAAGCAGTCTGCTGCGGGGGGCAAGGCCATGGAGGCGGCCCTCTCTGAGGAGCAGAGCAAAGCCTCCTGGCAAACTGGCAGAAGGTGAAGAACATGAAGCCTATGGTGGGCAGAGGATAATGAAAGCAAAACCTAAACCAGCGCAGTCCTCACTAGACTGACCCCAGACCTGGTCTTCTGAAGGCCTGGCAAAAGAAGAGGTATGTTCATCTCCACACATAAATGCTACTGACCTCAGTCTCTATACATGACACACAAAACAGCAAGAAAAACATCAGGTTTCTTTTTGGCGCCTGAAGCAACTGGGCTCTTTCTGCCAGTCTTACTCTCCTGGGGATATTCTAGAGGGCAGGGATGGGTGGCTGCCCTCTGGCCACCAGATCAAGGCTTTGCTCCCAGGCATGGGAGCGGCTCAGCAGGCCCATCACCCCCGCCCACAGATCCCTGCTTGTATGAAGGCCACTCAGCATATCGTTGCACCTAATGCTGAATACTCCAGAGATACATGAATTTTTAGTCAAAAATCCTGAATATGTTTCTTAGGTTCTTTGCTAGAGACTCACTAGTAATTTATAGGCTGCACAATTCCTGCTAAAAGCCCCCGGAGACAATAGTTTAAAAGGGCTACAAGTAAGGCTGTATAACTTTTCACTTCTCCTTTTCGATGACTCCCAACTACCATCTGCTCCCAAGTCTGCCTGGCATGGCATTTCCCTCCCCAAAGCTCCAGAACCAGGTAACCAGACAGCATCTCTGCTAGACGTTGGAAATCCCCCAAACTCAGCACCTCTGTCTCCATACCCTAACCTCCTATGTTCCTGCTGTTGCCTCTGTCACCCAGGCCAGAAACCTAGGCCTCATGCCTTTGACCGCTCCCTCCTAAAACCCTCATTTCCACCTTTCCAGAATGTCCTGTCCCCTTCTCTCCATCTCTGGACCACAATTTTCCACTACCTCTCACTGATCTTCCCCCCGGTCTCGTTCCCCTCCATTCCGTCCCCCAGAAAGCTGACAGATGAGCTTTCCAAATACAAATCTGACCACAGTTCTCTGCCTAAAATCTGTGAGTTTCCCTTGCCTTCACGGCAAGCTCCAGTCTCTGTGGCAAGACATTTGTGCCTCAGCTGGCTGACCCCTGCTGACTCCCCGGTCTCCTGCGGCAGGCCTCAGCTCATGCTGTGGCTGCGTGCACGTGCGGAGTCTTTCCTTCGTCTGGCCTTCAGGCACACCTCCGCTGTCTCATAGCCTCACCTTGCCCAGGCACTGCTCCTCCAGGAAACCTTTCCTCGAGGGTGAGCTCCTACGCCACCCAAGGCACCTCTCACACGGGACTGTAATAGCACTTTTAAAAAATAAACAAAATCATCTGTTGAGCGCTTGCTCTGTGCCAGAAACACTTTATGTCTATGACCCCAGTTAACCCTTGCCGCTCCTTGGAGGCAGATAGTACCGTTCGTCCGAAGGACACACAGCTAACAAGGGGCAGAGCCAGAATTTGACTCGGAAGCCACACTCCTAGTAACTATGCAAGAGGGAAGACCCTCCTGGGGGCTCAGACCAGATCCTAGCATCGTGGTACCTGAGGGCAAAACGGTCACCCATCCTCTGATCTGACCGTTCTCTTCATTCTCCACATAGCACTCTGCTGTTCTTTCAGGGCAACACCTCCTCAGACCCTCTTTGGAAGCAGCTGGGCAAACGCAATGAAATGTGATTGCTGTTAGCCGTTCCAGCCGCCTGAGATCTGCAAGCCTCCCGTGACATGCGCCCCACGCCCTGGAGCTTACTAGGTGCTTCACCAGTATTCTGGCATTGGGCCCTCACAATGCCCCAGTGAGAGACGGAAGGCCAGGAGGCTTCTTTCCATTCTACAGAAGAGGATGGTGATGCTCGTGGTGAGTCAGTGGAGAGGTAAGACTCAAACCCAGGAGCTAGACCATACTTTCTTCTAAAAGGCCATGTCTTTCCTTCCAGAAGCCTTTCCTGTGTCGACTGTCCTGCAGCACTCCAAAGAGCCCGCAGGATCATGACGGCACCAGCAGCAGCACGGACCGCTCTCAGCATAAAGTCCCAGTGCCTCTCAAACCGGCTTTCCAGGCCCGGGGCAAGGTGGGTTCTGCTCACCTCCCCTGCCTCGTTTTCAACCACTCCTTCATCCTCAGCATAGAGCCGCACACCCAGGCCCCAGCACAGAACGTTCTGGCTGCCTGGAATGCCCTCACTCCACATCCTCTCACCCCATGCACACTATTGTCCTTGGCCGTCCCCTACTCATCCTACAAAGCTCGGATACCTCTCTGGGAAGCTTCTCCAGTGCGGATCAAAGCCCGTGATCATGTGCCCCTCAATTTTCTCTCATGCAGGCTCAAGAGCCCTTGTTTCTTCTACTAGGCCTTGGGGACACATTTGAGAAGCATCATGACATAGTGAAAGGAGTTGGAAGACCTGGGTTCTAGTCCCAATTCTGCCACTAACTTGCTATGTGACCCTGAGTCACATTTTCCCTCTGGGCCTGTTTCTTTTTCTGTAAAATGGGAAGAATAGTTTCTGCTCTGTCCAAATCAGATGACCGACGGAAGGTAAGAGTGTGTTGTAGAATGAAGAGGACTTAAAAAAATGCAAAACAGCCCCACCAAAGCCTTCCTGTGTATGGCCATAGGAACCTTCTCTCATTAATCAACATCATGTTCCTAGTGACCCAGGAAGGCCTCACAGTCTGTAGAGTAAACCTTAGGACGGCACCTTGCTGTTATGTATACACCGCACTGCGTAAGTCAGGTTCCGGAAGACGTTTCCTTCCATCTTGGCTCGGCCATAGGAGCAAACGAAGACACCTCCCTTCCCGTCCCGGAAGAGGCACTTGCGGATGAGGCAGCCCTGCACAGAGCTGGCCAGTGCCATGGCCTCCTTGTCCTTCTGCAGCTCCTGCTGCAGTGAGTTCAGCACGAGGCAGCTGGGCAGCTGAATGGATGCCCCTGGAAGTGGTGGGCCGAGAAAGGAGCCCCCCAGTACAGGGCGTGGGCCCTGCACTTGGTAGGACAGTCTGTATGTGAGCTGGTCCTCGTCCTCATCCTCACCACTAGGACTCAGGCCTCCATCGCTGCTGTCTGGAGTCTGGGCCACCCTTTCCCCATCACTGCCCACCTCTGCCTCCTGTGAGCCAGTCTTGGAGCCTGGCTTTGGGGAGGTAGAAGCTGGGCTGGTCGGGCTTTGGCTGCCCTCAATGACAATGTCACAGGTCCTTGGGCTCCAAGCCTGGTCCCTGCTCTCCAGGTCTAGGGACATTAAAGAGTCTGAGTCCTCTGTGGGGAGTACACTGGGGGAGGACTTGATAAGCCCTACTAGATACTTGTAGGCCCAGTTCTTGTCTGCAGACGGGTGGCCCTCAACAGTCACAGAGTTGTTTTCACTGCCCACAAATTCACAGTTTTCCAGGACACACAGAGGCACATTGTGCAGGAAAACATGGGTGTTTTTGAAGGTGCAAAACTTCACTTGGCAGGTACCTGGGCCATGGACCTGGATGTGCCCATTCTCGAAGTTGCAGTTGTCAAACTGGACATGACCCGAGGTTGTCTGAGGAGTAGAAAAGAGAAAGCAGATGAAACAGGGATAAGAACTGTTTCACTAGTCAGTGCTCTAACTCTGCTTTATGGAGGGTGGAGCCTGGAGAGGCCATTCATCTGGCTGATCCTGTTCTCCTCCTCCCTAAGGGCATGTGTCAGCCCCGGCATAGGGGGAC
The DNA here is from genome assembly GCA_004024625.1 of Mellivora capensis. Lineage (NCBI taxonomy): Eukaryota > Metazoa > Chordata > Mammalia > Carnivora > Mustelidae > Mellivora > Mellivora capensis. The sequence goes on along the minus strand of PISX010015297.1, from coordinate 24,178 downwards.
AGGGACAGGAAGCTGCTCTGAATCAGAGGGAGAATTTGGAGTTGCCTGCTTTTCCCTCCTTCCAATCCCAAAGGGACTGGAAATAAAGGCAGGAAAGTTCACGCTCTGCAACAGGGCCCTTCCTAAAAGACCTCAAGTCTCAGGTAAATTCCCCCAATATTCAGTTAGTGTCTAGTGAGAATATAAGCTTTGAGGGGTGAAGCTGGGGATGAGGGAAGAAGCTCAGAGGGATGCTGGGTGAGATGGAGTCAACACGGTAACACAGGAGGTGAACCAGCAGAGCAAGCATCACTCAAGGGAGATCAGGAAGGACAGGAACTGGCTGGAATTGAGCGTAACTTTCCTGTGTCCCATGAAGGGCGAGGGAGTCCCGGTTTGGTGTCTTGGTTACACGAAGAAAGTGTGAGATCGTGAGGGGCCTCACCAGGTCTCACCTCTTCAGCACAGCTTCCCTTCACCACCCTCTCTCAGTTCTGTAGCACCAGCACCCCACAGAACACCAGGTGGGCATCTGAACTCAGGACAGAGCCAGGAAGAAGCCTGAGAGCGGAGAGAAGACAGACCACGAGGGGCTGAGCCCTACCTGGGCTGGGGCAGGCAGGTGCGGAAGCCCAGCCACAGGTTCTGGGCAAGAGTCCGGCCTGTGTGGCAACTGGCCCATATGTGTATGGGGGAGGGGCAGAACCAAGGAAGCAGGCTGTGTCCCTAAAGATGGGGACAAGGTATGCTGCCACAGCCGGGCGGTACTGAGCAGCAGGTAAGACGGGCTCTGGAGTCTGGCTGCACAGGAGAACTCCCAGCTAGGCTTTCAAGTGTGTTACTTCGGACAGGACTTCATCTCTCTGAGGCTGCTTGTATGCAATACAGGGCTTGCCGGCTAACAGAGAGCGAGGAAGAGAGCCGGGTGACGGAACATCAGCTACCGGGACCTGGGGTCAGGAACACAAAGAGCAGAGGCTCCGCTGAAGTGGGGAGGTGCTGAATCCCACGCACCACTCAGCCGAGCCCCTTAGCTCCCAAGCCTGGCTGAGAAGCCCAGTTACTCCATATTCCTAAAAAAGAACTGTTTCCGGATCTCACCCTAAATTCCATCAGAAGGATATGAACCATAAAATGAGGGAGTGTTTCCTGATCCCACTGAGTAATCCAGACACATCCACCCCTGAACCGTTTTTACATTCTCTAGCAGTGAGCACTGCTAGAGAATGTAAAACAACAACCCTGGAGAGCTTGGCCCAGAACTTACGCATCTTAACCCCTATAAGCTTCCTTATGGCTGACTTAATTTTTTCCTGCTTGCAATTTAAATCCATTTTCCTCTTACTGGGTCCTCTTTGTAGATGAACTTCAGCTCTCTGGAGATGCAGAGCCACTGCTGGGGTTCTCCTCAGAAGTCACTGAAAACCGCTGTGAAATCACCCTGGCCTTTGCGTTCTACAGGCAAGGTCATCCTAGCCCCTTGTCCTGTTTTCATTTAAAAGATGATCACAGACGGTGCACTACTATATGCCAGGCCCCACCCCCTGAGCATCTGCGACTGTGCTTCTGAGGGAGAAGGAGAGGCTGAACTGAACATATTCCTCTAAGAGTGAATGTCATAGGAAAAGTGAAGGGTCTTGAATCAAACTCTTCTTCAGGGTCTGCAGACCAGCGCAGGAGTTGTTCATCAGTCCTTCTGTAACATTCTAGGCCTAAAAAACAGGCTTTTAAGTTTCCAAGGAACACAGCATTAATGTTAATTTCAAAAGTACTTAGAATTTGAGTTCTAACCTCACTAATTATCCACCTGAGAAAGTTACTTAGCGTCTCTGAGCTTCAGTGCCCCTGATCAGCAAAATGGGGATACCAACTCTACTGTCTACCACCACTGTTTGTTGTGGGGAACAAAAGAGGCCACAGATGGAAAGTCACCTAGATTATGAGTATAAGCTTGGGTCCTAGTTCTGTCCCTTACTAAGTCTGAGACCTGGGGTATGTCACTTAGCCTCAGTTTGCTCATCTAGAAAACCAGACAGCACGACCCCTCTCTCTCATGGCTGGAAAGCAGACACCAGGCACATGGTAAGTGCACCATGGTCATATGATCATTACTAACCCGAGAGACCATGTGTTGTGACTGGTAGTCATAGTGGCAATATACTTATTACGACAGGTTAAAAGTCCAGATGCTATAATGTTTCCAGGCAATGTAAAGCTGTAGGCTATTCTGGGATCTACCCACATGTCAATACATACTTGGCTTTGAATACAGCTGTGCTCTGTGTTCCTAGAAGTGTAGGCTGGTATTTCCTGACCCTCTCCCCAGTCACCCCTGGTAAAAAAGTCTGACCTTCCCTGACCTTCCTCCACAGGGTGGGGCCAATGGGCTAAAGGTCACTGGTCCTGCATAGCCTCCCCTGGCTTTGGCCGTTTCTGGGCATGAAGTGTTCTCTGCTTCCTGTCACCATGTGGCACACCTGAGGACCTGGATTTCCTACCTAGCTACTCCACCCGCGGAGCCAATTCATCCAGTGTGGAAGGAAAGAAGTACAAAGCAGTCTGGGTCTTGAGTCCTTGGCTTATTTTTTAATACAGTTTTGCCAAAAATAAAGCAGAATGTTAATCATTACTGATCCCTTACCCATTTCTCATCTGGTGCAGAACTCAGAGGAGTGTGTTACAGGAACAACAAAACCCTCAATTTCAAAAAAATGGGATCATAAACCCACTGTGAAGAGGCCCAAGTCAGGCCCAGAGAGGCCACCCATCTGGATGCAGGCACCCACCTTAAACATGAAGGGGGAGAACCAGGCCGGCATGAAGACAAGGTTGCACAGGCGTGTGGTGGAGCAGTGCTGATCAATGCTGGCGAGCAGGGCCACCTCACCCAGCTTGCCGTGCCCTATGATCTCCACAGGCACCTTCAGGATGATTTCACCCTGCTCTTCGTACACACCTGGAAACAGCACGATTCGGTCATACAGGCTGGCCATGGCCAAGGCATTGCCCAGGCTGTCAAACTCATGGCCTGGCCCAACATTCAGGGTACGGCGTTCCCTCCTCCGGCGAAACAGAGAAAAGCAGACGGAGGACTCCAAGTCCAAGGCGTTCTTGGTCCAGGTCTTGGAGGCAAGGTAATGCTGCTTGAAGGCCTCCCTCCAAGACTCAGGCTCCACGTCAGGCTGATTGGGCCAGTTGGGGTGGCGGCATTCGGTGCATCCCAGACACAGCTGCCGCCAGCGGGTGCTGTCGAGACTGAGGATCAGCTCATACCAGGCCCTGCACACCAGGCTGCAGCGGCCCAGGTCGGGCAGGTGCAGGTAGGCTAGGATCATGCGCCACAGCTCCAGGGGGAGGCCGCCGGCCTCCATGGTCACCTGGGAGACAGACACAAAACAACAGGTTTTTGCTGACCCTGCTTACAGCTCTCCTTTCTTAAAATAATTCCCTGCCTTCTCCTGACCCCAAGGGTATGCAAGGAAACAAGGCTTAGCCAGTCATAGGACTCCAATCCCTCAAATGGAATTCTCCCCTGGGATTTTTCTACCTGAAGCCAGCAGGGAAGACTCTCTTTTCTCTTGGCCAGACACTCTGTGGGTATGACCCTGACCTGCTGTCAGCCATGTTCCCCACTTGTGGAGAAAACTTTGTGGTACTAGAGCCAAGCATAAATGAGGAGATGAAAGATGAAAAGTGAAAAGAAGAAAGAAAAATGTGATCACAAGTGATTACAGATCACAAGATCTGGTGGTACAGATTCCAGATTCCTGAAGCTATCCTGGAATCTTCAGTTCTTTCTTCAATTCTGAGGTATCTAATGACCTTCTAATAAATACCCTTTTTTGCTTAAGCTGGTTTGATTTGGGTTTCTATAACTCATCACTAAGATTTTGGACTAATACAGAGGGAACCACCTTTGGCTGCTACAGTCCTAGAGCTCTGGATTTCCTAGACTCTCAAGGAAGGGATCTCTATTCACACCAATAGGAATAAGAACTGAGCAGTGAGTGTCCATCTGTCTGCCTCTCCTGTTACCAGATCAAATAATTTCCACTGTCAAAAAAATAATAATAATTTCCACTGTCTCCCATGTAAGGCAGCCCTAGGAAAGACTGATGCTGGATCACAGGCTGTGGGTTTTGGTCTTGGCTCTGCTGTTAGATACTGATGCAACCTTACTGTCCTAAACACCTACCCTACTGGCTGCCCAGCCATCTGCCCCCTTGCTCTCTGCCCCCTTCCAACCAACAATTCACCCCACATGTTTGGAGATGCAGGGCTCCCTGGGCTATGTCTGTAGAATACTACCCCAGACCCTTGGCAGCAAATAGGTGGACTCTGGTTGGCTTCAAATGGGCCACTGAGATCTCCAGGGGAATAGGAGTTGCAATTTTTAGAATCAAGTTGATTTCTGGGGCACCTGGATGGCTCAACAGTTAAGTGCCTTCAGCTCGGGTCATGATCCCAGAGTCCTGGGATCGAGCCCTGTATCAGGCTCCCTGAAGCGGAGGCCTGCTTCTCCCTCTCCCACTTCCCCTGCTTGTGCTCCTGCTCTCGCTGTCTCTCTGTCAAATAAATAAAATCTTAAAAAAAAAAAAAGAATCAGGTTGACTTCTTTCCTGAATAGAAGAGAATGAATGACTTCTTTCCCAAGCTATAAACTCAGGAAAAGTTGCTAGTGAGCATTCTCTCTGCCGGGGTGGGAGTGGGGGTGGGGCAGAAGTTAGTCTACATTGAGAGAAGAATGAATCAGAGACAGTAACAGAGGAAAGGGCAGAAACCAGGGGCATCCCAGTTTCTCTTCAGCACTCCAGGTCATGGCTCCAGCCTCTGCCCAAAACTCAGCTTTAGCTTTGCCTTTTGAATTCCATCAGCTAGCTCTGTACTCTTGTGATAAATTCTTTTTGCTCAAGTTGGCTTCTTTGAATTTCTGTAATTTAAACGTAGCTAAAGCCCTCTCATTTATGAGTGTCCGTTTCCCCACCTAAACACAAGGAGACTGTGTTAGATGACCTAGAGCAACTTCCAAGTATGAAACCCTATAAAGTCTCTAGACAAGTAGGAACTAAACTTGGAAGTAGGCAGACTTCACAACAGACTGTAATCAAGTTGTTAACCTCTTCAAGACCTTGGTTTTCCTCTCCGTTTTATGAACATGATGATCATACCTGTCAGCTATCTAGGCTTAGGAAGGCTGGAAGCACAAATGTGTGACCATGTCTACAAGAATTCTGAGCTTCATCGTAACAGGTCTGGCTTTAACTCTACAGATTAGTATTAGGGCCTGGGTATGTAGGTTTCTTTATAACGATCACCTAGTAAGACTTCCCGAAGTCCTTGACAGTGCTGAAGAAAAGCCACGCTCTGGACTGGTAAACATCACAGAACAAAGGCTGGGCTCCTGGTAGCTGTGACTTCCTCACACGAACACTGCTTTATTCACAGCAGTCTCCGTGATACCCGTGTCTCCCATTCTTCACCTCCTTCTTTAGCCATACCTTTTCAGGCTTTTTCAGAGAAAACTTGTGGGATCAAGCCCCAGGTCAGACCGTGCCCAGCAGGGAGTCTGCTTGAGATTCTCCCTTTCCCTCTGCCCCTTCCCCTCCCCGGGGAGACACAAACTCTAAAATAAATAAATGAATCTTAAAAAAAGAAAAAAAAAAACAAGAAAATATGCAACCTCAGGATAGGCAAAGATTTCTGAGAACACAAAAGGTACTAATCATAAAAGACAAAAAATAATGAATTGGTCTCTCAAAATTAAAATTTTCTGCTCATCAAAAGATACCATTAAGAAAATGAAAAGGCATTTGAAAGAAAGGGAGTAAATCTTTGCAATGTACATACAGGACAGAGGGCTCATATTCAGAATGGATCAAGAAATCCTACAGCTCAGTAATTTTAAAAAATCCAACCAAAAATAGGCAAAGGTTTGAACAGAAACCTCACAAAAAAAAAAAAAAACCAAGCAGGCAACAAGTTCAAGAGATGTTCAACATCATTAGTATTCATTACCTGATTTGTATCAAAGCCATAACGAGAGGGATGCATGTCACACTCACTACAATGGCTGAAACGAAGAACACTGAAAGCATCAAAGCCTTGAGATGTGAAGCACCCAGAACTCTCATACACTGCTGGTAGGAGCATAAAACACTACAATCACTTAGAAAACGGTTTGGTAGCTTCTTCTGCAATTAAACACACACCTATGCTATGACCCAGGAATTCCACTCCTAGGTATTTACCCAAGATAAATGAAAATGGACATCTACCCAGGGGTTATATGAGAATGTTTACAGAGGCTTTATTCTTAATAGTAAAACAAACAAAAAATCTGAAACCACCCAAATGTCCATCACCAGAAGAGGGGATAAATAAAGCATTGTGTACGCATGCAATGCTACATTATTCAGCAGTAAAAGGGGATGAACTACTGATATATACAACAGACAGCTGAGCCACAACAATAATGTTAAGCAAAAGAAACCAGTTGCAGAAGACAACATATTGTATGATTCCATACAGGTGAAGTTCAAAAACAGACAAAATCATCTACGCTGAGAAAAACGGGAACAGCACTTCAAGGGATCACATGGAAACTTCGGGAGTGAAGGAAACGTTTGCATCTTCACTGCTGTGTTAGTCACATACGTGCAAATATCTGAAAAAACTCATTGGACTGCATTTCTTCTGTTCTGTGCATCTTATTGTATGTAAACTGTATCTCAATTTACAAAATAGAAAAGATTATTATCTCTCCAGACCTGCTCTACATGTCCCAATTAATGGCACCATCACCTTCCACCTTGCCACCCCAGTCAGTAACTAGGGAAACCTCCCTGATTTCTTCTCTATTTCTCTCCTGCTCTCTCCCAGATATTCTTTCACATTGTGTGTTCCCACCTCCTTAAGCACTCTCAGATTAGTCCTTTCCTCTCTCCTTTCTCTGTCACGGAGTTGTTTCTGGCCTCACCATCTTTGCTTTGGATTCTCAGCCGGTCTCCCTGCAACTAGTCCTGCCTCCTCCATCCAATCCACTTCACATCCAGCCACCAAGGGAAGCTTTCTAAAATGTAAACATGGGTAGGCCACTTGTCAGCCTAGAATTCCTCAATAGCTCCCCATGGCTTCCAGGATAAAAGCTAGCACAGATGACAGCTATGAGCTGGTCTATTTCTCTAGTTTCATCACTGATCATCATCCCACCTACCGTCACTCTCCCCACAGCACCTTGCTCACAGGGCCTTTCTTCATCCTCTCTCCTTAGACATCAAGTGCCATTTTTGGCCTCCCAGAGCTACCTGAGAATAGTTCTACCACAGCCTTCTTAAAGTGTGAATTAAAAAGAGTACATGGTGATTGGTATAGTGATTTGTTTTATAAGAAAACATCCTGCTAACCACTACTGAAAACAGAATTTTGTCAGCTACTCTAGAAGCCTCCCCAAGTGCCCCATTCGAATTCTCCCCACAAAGGTAAACATACTCCTGATTCTGTATTATCACTTCCTTAGGTCTTTGTGGTTTCACCATCTAAGTATACATCTTTAGATTCTAGAGTTTTACTTTTGTCCTCAGGTTTTTAGTTCAATATGTGTTTGGTTCTCATTCCACCCACAGGGTCCCCTTCCATCCCTTTCTTTTCAAGTTGCCTGTTGAAGAAGCTCAACCATCTGACCAGTCTCCGTCTGAATTTTGCTGACTGCATGCTTTCTCATGGGAGAGTTCAACTTGTTGCCCTGTCTTCTGTATTTTCTGCACATTGGCAGATGGATTCAGAGGCTTGATCAGACTCAGGTGCAATCCCTTTTAGCAAGGGTACAAGTGGTATTGCATGTTTTTATCATCAAATGTCCATAAGTCTGGCTGTCTCTTTTTTTGATGTTAGTGTCCACTGAAGCTCAATACCTAGGTCCATGAATTCCCTGGAGGTAACAAAATGGTGAGAATTCTAACTGTATCATTTGGTTGATTTCTTTGGTGAAGAAATTATATTAGGAGATGCTCCTCCCCAAATACCATTTGGTTACCCCACTGTACCATACCCTTAGGAAAGGCCTCTTTCATTTTCCAGGTGTCAAGACAATGAATTGGTTCCATGCATCCATTATTCTTTGAAGGTAACCAATCTGTGTGTGTTTAAACTATTATGATGAATTCATGGATTTAAACCTATTTTACAGGTTTAAAATCTTTGAAACTGCTATTCATACTGAAGCTCAAATTGAGACATCTTTGGCCTCAATTTGGTTCCTCAGTCATTTGACACAACCTCAGTAATCTTTAATAGCATCCTTGCCATGTGGTATGTCAAGATGTTCCTGGCTCAGTTTTTGTATTTCCTCCCCAGACATGGTATTACATTTCTCTAAGAAAAAAAAAATTTAAGGTTTTATTTACTTATTTGTCAGAGAGAAAGAAAGTACAATGAGGGGGAGTGGAAGGCAGAGGCAAAGGGAGAAGCAGGCTCCCTGCTTAGCAGGGAGCCTGATATGGGGACTCCATCCTGGGACCCTGGGATCATGACCTGAGCTGAAGGCAGATGCTTAACCGACTGAAGGCAGATGCCTTACCCAGACATCCCTCTAAGAAATTTTTTTTTAAGATTTTATTTATTTATTTGAGAGAGAGACAGTGAGAGAGAGCACGAGCGAAGAGAAGGTCAGAGGGAGAAGCAGACTCCCCGTGGAGCCGGGAGCCCGATGCGGGACTCGATCCCGGAACTCCGGGATCATGACCCGAGCCGAAGGCAGTCGTCCAACCAACTGAGCCACCCAGGCGTCCCAGAAATATTTTTAATTGAAATTTTTATTGAGGTAATTGTAGATAATTACAGATTCATATGCAGTTATAAGAAATAATATAGAGAAATCTCTTATATACTTTCTCAGTTGCCCACAGTGGCAACACTTTCCAAAACTACAATCACAACCAGCATAGTGACATTGAGACAACCTACGACCTTATTTGGATTTCTTCAGTTTCACTTGGAGTCATTTTTGCGTCCGTTTGCATTACATTCTATACAATTTTACCACCTGTGTAGGTTTGGGTATCCGCTACCACAGTCAAGGCACTAAAAAGCCCTGATACCACAAGATCCTTCATGTTACTCTTTTATAACCACACCTACCATCCTAATGCCTCTTCCCTGTTCTTATATATTTTTTAATGATTTTATTTATTATTATTATTTGACAGAGAGAGACACAGTGAGAGAGGGAAAACAAGTAGGGGGAGTGGGAGAGGGATAACAGGCCAGGCTTCCCATGTTGCTAGGACCTAGATACGGGGCTCGATCCCAGGACCCTGGGATCATGACCTGAGCCAAAGGCAGACGCTTAACTGACTGAGCCACCCAGGTGCCTCTCCTCTTCCCTGTTCTTAATCCTTTATAACCACTAATCTGCCTTCCACTTCTTTTCTTTTTTAAAGAGATCTTAGGGGTGCCTGGGTGGCTCAGTGGGTTAAGCCTCTGCCTTGGGCTCAGGTCATGATCTCAGGGTCCTGGGACCATGACCTGAGCCAAAGGCAGCCGCTTAATCAACTGAGCCACCCAGGCATCCCCTGTCTTCCATGTCTAAAACACTGTCACTTCCAAAATGTCACATAAATGGAATCATACAGTACATAATCTCTCGGGATTGGCTTTTTTTCACTCAGCATAGTTCCTTAGAGATTCATTCAAGTTGTGCCCATCACTAGTCCTTTTCTTTATAAAGCTGAGGAGCATTCCATGGTACAGATGTGCCACAGTGTGCATCTGCAGAATCTTGACAAAGGCATTCACACGTGTAATTCCAACCCATATCAAAAATAGGATATTACCATCACCCCAGAATATTCCTTCATGACTTTTCTGTCAATTCCTACCCCAAATCCCAAGGGGGCAAACACTGTTGTGAATTTTCCAGCATATGTTAGTTTTGTTTGTTCCAGAATTTCATATAAATGGAAACGTGCAGTATGTATTCTTTTGTGCTAAAGCTTCCTTCACTTAGTATTACCTTTTTGAGATTCATCTATTTTGTTGCATGTATCAGTAGCTCATCCCTTTTTATTGCTGAGCAGTTATATCACTGTATACTATACTGATACATTGCAGGCTTAAAAAATCAATTCTCCTACAGACAGAAGACTGAACTGTTTCCAGTTTGGGGCTATTATGAACACTGCTGCTGGGAGTATTCTTACACAAATGCTTTGTGGACATATATTTCAATCTCCCTTTGAGTGTGTTCACATCTATTTTTTTTTTAACTGGGTAATCTTTTTACTATTCAATTATAGGACTTTTTTTTTTAAGATTTTATTTATTTATTTGACAGAGATCACAAGTAGGCAAAGAGGCAGGCGGAGAGAGAGGAGGAAGCAGGCTCCCTGCTGAGCAGAGAGCCAGACATGGGGCTCGATCCCAGAACCCTGGGATCATGACATGAGCTGAAGGCAGAGGCTTCAACCCACTGAGCCACCCAGGTGCCCATGGACTTTCTAATACATCCTTTGCCTAATATTTGTTCTGTGAATATTTTCTCCCAGTCTGTAGCTTATCTTTTCATTTTCTTGATGGTGTCTTTTGATGAGAAGTTTTAAATATTGCTGAAGTCTAACTCACCTTTTTCAAATGACTGATCCCTTTTAACTGAGAAGGTTTTGCTAATTCCCTTGTTGTGAAGATATTCTATATTTTCTTCTAAACGTGTTGTGGTTTAGCTTTTATATTTTGATCTATGATCCATTATGAATTAATTTTTGTTATGGTATAAAGCAGTGGTTTAAATTAAGTTATTCCAGAACCATTTGTGGAAAAGAATCTCCTCTCCCCAGTTGGGTTGTTTTGGTGCCTTTGTTCAAAATCGAATGACAGTAGCGTGGGTCTATTTCTGGGTGATTTATTCGATTTCATGGATCTATTTGTTAATCCTTATGCTAGCACCAAACTAGCACTACATTTCTGACACTTTTCCTTTCCTTTTATGAATTGTACTTCTGGTGTCAAGTCTAAGAACTCTAACTCATTCCAGATCCTGAAGACTTTCTCCTATGTTTTTTCTTAGAGTTTTATAATCTTACATTTTACATGCAGGTCTGTGACCTCTTTTGAGTTAATTTTGGATTAAGGTGCAAGGCTTAAAGTTCATTTTTGGGGGCTTATGGTTGTCCAACAGTCCCAGCACCATTTATAGGAAAGCCTATCCTTTCTCCATTGAATTGCTTTTGCACTTTTGTCAAAAATCAGTTGAGTGATAGTACTTGGCAAGATGGTGGAGGAGTAGGAGACCTAAATATTATCAGGTCTAGGAGTTCAGCTAGATAGTTATCAAACCATTCTGAACACCTACAAACTCAACAGGAGATAGAAAAGAAGAAGAGCAGCAATTCTAGGAACAGAAAATGGACCACTTTCTGGAAGGTAGGATGGATGGAGAAGTGATTCCAAGGCAATATATGAGAAGACAGACTGTTGGGGGGAGGGGTAGGCTCCTGGCGAGTGAGAGAGCTGCACAACACAAAATCAGGACATTTAGAAGTGAGGGATGTTGTTCCAGAGGCTAAGCAGGGGGCAGAGCCCTCATGGGGACAATGTGGTCTCAGGACCTATGGGGTCACAAAAAGACCAGGGGTGTCTGAGTGTGGCAGAGCTCCCAGGTATCGGAGCAGGGAGGCTGGCTACAGAGACTGAGCCAAGGAAGGTCTCTCAGCTCAGGGTTACCTTAAACCATGATATGAGGCACAGTCGGGACACTACTCTTTGAGCAGGGACCCCACAAGTGGCAGATCCAGAGAGACTCCATCCTTCTCCTCCAGGAGGAGTGGCGCGGGAGCACGTGGCAGGAATCTGCTGGGTTTGGAGACTCCAAACAGAGCTGTGCGCCAGAGATAGAAACGCTTGGTCACAGGCCAGGTGAGCACGGTGTGTGGCCAGAGACCAGGGAGACTGGAGTGACTGACTGCTTTTCTCTGAGGGCGCACTAAGGGGTGGGGCCCTGAGCCCTCGGCTCCTGTGGGGTAGGAGATTTGGAGGCCGCCATTTTCATTCCTGTCCTACAAAGCTCTACGGAAAGCATTCAGGAACAAAAGCTCTCAAGAATGAATCTGAACAGATTACTTAGCCTGGCCCCTGGCAAGGGCGGTGCAATTCTGCATCATAACATCTCCGGCAAAGGCATTTGAGAATCATGAGGCAAGAGGACCCTCCCCCAGAAGATTAGCAAGAATATCCACACAAGACCAAGTTCACCAATCAATGAGAACTGCGGAACTCCAGAGTTAGGGGAAAGCAACACATAGAATTCATGGCTTTCCCCCCATGATTCTTTAGTCCTTCAAAGTTAAATTTTTTAAATTTTGTTTTCTTTTTCTTATTCTATTTTTAAAAATGTTTCCTCTTTCCTATTTTAACGTTTTTAAACTATTTTATCTTATCAATATCTTTTTAAAAATCTTTGTCATTGTTATAGTCATATTTTATCCCTTCATTGTACTTAACCTTATTTTTCGTATAGATATAGGTTTTTTTTTCTTTAAAATTTTGGGATACAGTTTCTTCTCATAGATAAAAATATACCTGAAATCTAGCACATGGCTTTGTTTTAGTCTCCAGCCTGATCACATTTTTTCCTCTTTTTTCAACCAACTTCTTATCAATTCCTTTTTAAGGATCTTTTTAAATTTTCATCTTTACATATTCCATCCCTTCATCGTGTTTACCCTTAATTTTATTTACATATATATATATATATATATATATATATATATATATATAAATTTTTCTTTCTTTAACATTTTGGGAGGTAGTTTCTTCTAACAGACCAAAATATACTCAAAATCAAGTGTGTGGCTCTGTTCTATTCACCAGTCTAAAAAAATATATATATACATATATATATTTTTTTCTTTTTCTTCCCCTTTTCTTCTCTCCCTGGTATTGAGTCTCTTCTGATTTGGTTAGTGTATATTTTTCTGGGCTCATTGCTACCTTTTTAGTTTTTGTTCTCTCATTCACCTATTCTTCTCTGGATAAAATGACAAGGTGGAAAAACTCACCACCAAAAAACAAAAACAAAAACAAAAACAAAAAAAACCACAAACAAAACCCCAAGAGATAGTACCAACGGCTAGGGACCTAATCAATACAGACATTAGTCATATGTCAGAACTAGAGTTCAGGATGATGATTACCAAGGTGCTAACTGGGCTCAAAAAAAGCATGGAAAATACTAGAGAATCCCCTTCGGCAGAAAAAAAGATCCCTTTCTGGAGAAATAAAAGAACTAAAATCTAAGTTGAAATTTAAAAAGCTATTAATGAAGTGTGATGGAAAATGGAGGCTCTTACTGCTATGATAAATGAGGCAGAAGAGAGAATTAGTGATATAGAAGACCAAATGATGGAGAAAAAAGAAGCTGAGCAAAAGAGAGACAAACAACTAATGGACCACAAGGGGATAATTCGAGAGATAAGTGATACCGTAAGATGAAACAATATTAGAATAATTGGGATCTCAGAAGAAGAAGAAAGAGAGAGGGGGCAGAAGGTATATTGGAGCAAATTATAGCAGAGGATTTTCCTAATTTGGTGAAGGGAACAAGCATCAAAATCCAGGAGGCACAGAGAACGCCCCCTCAAAATCAATAAAAATAGGTCCACAACCCATCATCTAATAGTAAAACTTACAAGTCTCAGTGACAAAGAGAAAATCTTGAAAGCAGCTCAGGACAAGAGGTCTGTAACATACAACGGTAGAAATATTAGATTGGCAGCAGACCTATCCACAGAGACCCAGCAGGCCAGAAAGGACTGTCATGATACATTCAGAGCACTAAACAAGAAAAACATGCAGCCAAGAATACTATATCCAGCTAGATGGTCATTGAAAATAGAAGGAGAGATAAAAGGCTTCCAGGACAAACAGAAACTAAATGAATCTGCAAACACAAACCACCCCTACAGGATATATTGAAAGGAGTCCTCTAAGGAAAGAAAGAGCCTAAAAGTAACAGACCAGAAAGGAACAGAGACAATATACAGTAACAGTCACCTTATAGGCAATGCAATGGTACTAAATTAATATCTTTCAATAGTTACCCTGAATGTAAATGAGCTAAATGCCCCAATCAAAAGATACAGGGTATCAGAAGGGATAAAAAAAAATGACCCATTGATATGCTGTCTACAAGAAACTCATTTTTAGACCCAAAGACACCTCCAGATTTAAAGTGAGGGGGTGGAAAACAATTTATCATGCTAATGGACATCAAAAGAAAGCTTGGGTGGCAATCCTTATATCAAATAAATTAGATTTTTTAAAAAAGATTTTATTTATTTATTTGACAGACAGAGATTACAAGTAGGCAAGAGAGGCAGGCAGGGAGAGAGAGGAGGAAGCAGGCTCTCCGCGGAGCAGAGAGCCCGATGTGGGGCTCGATCCCAGGACCCTGGGATCATGACCTGAGCCAAAAGCAGAGGCTTTAACCCACTGAGCCACCCAGGCACCCCAAATAAATTAGATTTTTAAGCCAAAGACCATAATAAGAGATAAGGAAGGACACTATATCATACTTAAAGGGTCTGATCAACAAGAAGATCTAACAATTTTAAATATTTTTGCCCCTAACATGAGGGCAGCCAATTATATAAACCAATTAATTAAAAAAATCAAAGAAACACATTGACAATAATACAATAATAGTAGGGGACTTTAACACCCCCCTCACTGAAATGGACAGATCATCTATGAAATAAAAGGCTTTAAATAACACACAGGGGGGTGCCTGGGTGGCTCAGTGGGTTAAGCCCACTGATCATGATCAGGTCATGATCTCAGAGTCCTGGGATTAAGCCCCGCATTGGGCTCTCTGCTCGGTGGGGAGCCTGCTTCTCCCTCTCTCTCTCTCTCTGCCTGCCTCTTGGCCTGCTTGTGATCTCTCTCTGTCAAATAAATAAATAAAATATTTAGAAATTAAATAAATAAATAAATAAATAAATAAATAACACATAGGACCAGATGGACATCACAGATATATTCAGAACATTTCATTCCAAAGCAAAAGAATACACATTCTTCTCTAGTGCACATGGAACATTCTCCAGAACAGATCACATTCTGGGTCACAAACCAGGTCTCAACCAGTACCAAAAGACAGGGATCATTCCCTGCATATTTTCAGACCACAATGCTCTGAAACTACAACTCAATCACAAGAGGAAAGTTGGAAAGAACTCAAATACATGGAGACTAAAGAGCACCCTACTAAGAATGAATGGATCAACCAGGAAATTAAAGAAGAATTTAAAAAATTCATTGAAACAAATGAAAATGAAAACACAACTGTTCGAAATCTTTGGGACACAGCAAAGGCAGTCCTGAGAGGAAAATATATAGCAATACAAGCCTTTCTCAAGAAACAAGAAAGGCCTTAAGTACACGACCTAACTCTATACCTAAAGGAGCTGGAGAAAGAACAGCAAAGAAAGCCTAAACCCAGCAGAAGAGAAATAATAAAGATCAGAGCAGAAATCAGTGAAATAGAAGCCAAAAGAACAGTAGAACAGATCAAAGAAAAGAGAAGCTGGTTCTTTGAAATAATTAATAAGATTGATAAGCTCCTGGCCAGATTTTTCAAAAAGAAAAGAGAAAGGACCCAAATTAATAAAATCATGAATAAAAGAGGAGAGATCACAACCAACACCAAAGATATACAAACAACTATAAGAATATATTAGGAAGAACTATACACCAACAAATTTGACAATCTGGAAGAAATGGAAGCAACCCTAGAGTCATATAAACTACCAAAACTCAACCAGGAAGAAATAAAAAACCTGAACAGACCCATAACCATTAAGGAGATTAAAACAGTCATTAAAAATCTCCCAAAAAAACAAGAGCCCAGGGCCAGAGAGCTTCCCAGGGGAATTTTACCAAACATTAAAAGAATTGATACCTCTTCTCTTAAACTGTTCCAAAAACTAGAAATAGAAGGAAAACTTGTAAACTCATTTTATGAGGCCAGTATTACCTTGATCCCCAAACCAGACAAAGACCCCATCAAAAAGGTGAATTATACTCTAATATCCTTGATGAACATGGATGCAAAAATTCTCACCAAAATACTAGCCAACAGGATCCAACAGTACATTAAAATGATTATTCATCATGACCGAGTGGGATTTATTCCTGGGCTGCAAGGATGGCTCAACATCCGCAAATCAATCAATGTGATCAAACACATTAATAACAGAAAGAACAAGAACCATATGATACTCTCAGTAGATGCTGAAAAAGCATTTGACAAAATATGGCATCCTTTCTTGATCAAAACTCTTCACAGTGTAGGGAAAGAGAGTACATACCTCATTATCATCAAAGCCATCTATGAAAAACCCACAGCGAATATCATTCTCAACAGGGAAAAACTGAGAACTTTTCCCCTAAAGTAGGAACAAGGTGGGATGTCCACTATCACCACCGCTATTCAACATAGTACTAGAAGTCCCAGCCTCAGCAATCAGACAACAAAAAGAAATAAAAGGCATCTGGATAGGCAAAGATGAAGTCAAACTCTCACTCTTTGCAGATGATATGATACTTTAAATGGAAAACCCAAAAGGCTCCACTCCAAAACTGCTAGAACTCATACAGGAATTCAGTAAAGTGTCAAGATATAAAATCAATGCACAGGAATCATTTGCATTTCCATACACCAACAGCAAGACAGAAGAAAGAGAAATTAAGGAGTCGATCCCATTTACAATTGCACCCACAACCATAAAATACCTAGGAATAAATCTAACCAAAGAGGCAAAGAATCTGTACTCATTAAACTATAAAGTACTTATAAAGGAATTGAGGAAGACACAAAGAAATGGGAAAATGTTCCATGCTCATGGATTGGAAGAATATCATGAAAATGTCTACGCTACCTAGAGCAATCTACATGTTTAATGCAATCCCTATCAAAATACCATCAACTTTTTTCAAAGAAATGGAACAAATAATCCTAAAATTTATATGGAACCAGAAAAGACCCTAACTAGCCAGAAGGATATAGAAAAAGAAAGCCAAAGTTGGTGGCATCACAACTCCAGACTTCAAGCTCTATTACAAAGCTGTCATCATCAAGACAGTATGGTACTGGCACAAAAACAGACACATGGATCAATGGAACAGAATAGAGAGCCCGGAAATGGACCCTCAACTCTACGGTCAACTAATCTTTGACAAAGCAGGAAAGAATGTCCAATGGAAAAAAGACAACAAATGGTGTTGGGAAAATTAGACAGCAACATGCAGAAGAATAAAACTGGACCATTTCCACACACAAAAAATAAACTCAAAATAGATGAAAGACCTCAATGTGAAACAGGAATCCATCAAAATACTTGAGGAGAACACAGGCAGCAACCTCTTCGACCTCAGCCGCAGCAACAGAAATATCGCCACAGGCAAGGGAAGCAAGGGCAAAAATGAACTACTGGGACTTCATCAAGATCAAAAGCTTTTGCAGAGCAAAGAAACAGTAAACAAAACCAAAAGAGAACAGAACGGGAAAAGATATTTGCAAATGACATATCAGATAAAGGGCTAGTATCCAAAATCTATGAAGAACTTATCAAACTCAACACCCAAAGAACAAATAATCTAATCAGAAACGGGCAGAAGACATGAACAGACATTTCTGCAAAGACATCCAGATGGTCAACACACACATGAAAAAGTGCTCAACATAACTCAGCATCAGGGAAATACAACTCAAAACCACAGTGAGATACCACCTCACACCAATGAGAATGACTAAAATTAACCAGTCAGTAAATGACAGGTGTTGGCGAGGATGTGGAGAAGGGGGATCCCTCCTTTACTGTTGGTGGGAATGCAAGCTGGTGCAGCCACTCTGGGAAACAGTATGGAGGTTCCTCAAAAAGTTGAAAATAGAGGTACCCTATGACCCAGCAATCGCACTACTGGGTATTTACCCTAAAGATACAAATGTAGTGATCCGAAGGAACATGTGTGCCCCACTGTTTAAAGCAGCAATGTCCACAATAGCCAAACTATGTAAAGAACCTAGATGTCCATCAACAGATGAATGGATAAAGAAGATGTGGTCACACACACACAATGGTATACTAGCAGCCATCACCTCCCCCACCCCCGAAATCTTGCCATTTGCAATGATGTGCATGGAACTAGAGGGTATTATGCTAAGTAAATCAATCAGAGAAAGACAATTATCATTTGATCTCCATGATATGAGGAATTTGAGAGGCAGGGCAGGGGGTCATGGGGATTAGGGAGGGAAAAAATGAAACAAGATGGGACCAGGGAGGGAGACAAACCAGAAGAGACTCTCAATCTCAGGAAACAAACTGGGAGTTGCTGGGGGATTGGGGGGAGGGACAGGGTGGCTGGGTGAGGGACATTGGGGAGGGTATGTGCTATGGTGAGTGTTGTGAATTATCTAAGACTAATGATTCACAGACCTGTACCCCTGAAACAAATAATACATTATATGTCAATAAAATTAATTAATTAATTAACTATATAAACCCAGTTTTAAGGACCTTCCCTCTCTATTCAAGTTTCCTGCATCCATAAAGAAATTTTCATGTAGGTGCACCTGGGTGGCTCAGTAGGTTGGGCCTCTGCCTTCGGCTCAGTTCATGATCTCAGAGTCCTGGGATCGAGCCCCACATCGGGCTCTCTGCTCAGCAGGGAGCCTGCTTCCCTTCCTTTCTCTCTGCCTGCCTCTCTGCCTACTTGTGATCTCTGTCAAATAAATAAATAAAATCTTTTTTTAAAAAAAGAAATTTTCATGTAGAAATTCTTGAAGTTCCACTGTGAATAAAAAATTAAAGAATAAAAGTCCCTTTTATTCCTGAGTTCATTTGTTTTGTAAATATAGCCCTTATGGAGTGTGGGGGTACTGGGATGAGAAAAGCTTGATAGGAGATGGACAACCTGGGATAGCAAGAATTGAGCACTACTGCAGCTTATAGAGCTCAAGAGGAAAGAACATTTCTAAACCAGACTTGGAGAGACTTCCCCTAACAGTGGTTCTTAACATGGCTCTTGGTCCTCTACCTCAGAATCACCCAGGGGCCTGTTCCTAGCCCCACTTCAGATCTCCAGAATGAGAATCTCTGGGGTAAAACCAATTATCTGCATGCTTACCAAGCTCCCTGGTGACTGTATAAAAAGGGCCCCCATTCCCCACTTTGACACAGCACCCTCAATAAACATATCTCCTCAGCTTTCACCCCTCTCGGTGATATGGCCCTCCCTGTATCATCTCAAGGTCAGAAGATCTGGACCATGTTGTAGGAGACCTTGAGTAAGTCACTTAACGCCCTGGGCTTCCGTTTTCTCATATATAAATTGAAGACCCTGATACTACCCAGAGGATTTCTGCAACCATGAGGAGATCCAAGGTCCACTGTGTTGGGAATTAGTGCTTTTTACCAATTAGTCCCAGTTTCCCCTCCTGGGTTATTGATAGGATCGCACTGGCCCCTCCAGTATTTGGGTGGGCCACATGGCTAGTATTAATCAACGAGTTTTGAGCAGAAGGGGTGTGTGCTACTTCTGGACTAGAGACTTAACTGGCTATGCAAGATCATCCTGAGTTCTGTTTTTCTCAGGCAGCACAACTGGCAACATCTGAGACCATGGCTACTCTGAGAGGACAACCAGCACCCCCATGCTAACCTGAAACAGACACACATCATGCATAAAACATAATCCTCTGTTTTGCGTTAAGACACTGAGAATTTAGGGACTGTTACCACAGTATAACCTAGGCCTTCCTGAGAGATAGAGCATATGAAATTCTAAATGGCACCAGTAGGAAGCTCCCAGATACTCTGAGATGCCCATTCCATGGTTTGTCTGAAGCCACCTTAATGAACTTCCCAAGACTGAGCCAAAATCTAGCTCTTAGTTACTTCTTCAGTTGGTCTCAGTTTTGTTCCCCTGGAGCCACTGGAGTTCTGCTCTCTTATACATGTTGCATGTTGGTATAGGCCTTGGATGCCAGACCTGGAAGCTTGTACTCTGTCTACCGTAGGTTCCTCAGGAGGAGAGTGGCCTGATCAGACCTCTGGTTCAAGGAGATCCAACCACGAGAGGTAGGTCAGGTAGAACTGTGATAGCAGAAATTTACAACGTAGCAAATACTAAATGATGGTTTCCTTCTCTCAGGATTATGTGAGGGCCTCCAGAGGATTTGGGGTAAAATTGCCTGGCATGGAAACTACTGGAGCTTCAGTTTTCTTAGGATTCCAAGAAGCCCACCCCACAGTGAAAGCTAAGGGTCTTGTGGCAGGCCTGTCAAGGGAAGGAAGATACGCCAGCAGGGGATTTCCCACCCTTCAGCACATGCCTTCCTCTAAACTTGGCCATGTCCCCAACTCAAGCAACACCCCACAGGCTGAATCTGGAATGAGGCTGATAATTCTACCCCGAGGACCCCCTCTGAACTCAAAGAGGATTTCCTTTTATTCAGCTGTCACACTCCCTATTGTTCCATTGGCTTTATTTACTGTACCTTTACACTAATCCATGGGGATCCATGCAGCAACAGGGATTTCTATAACCAGGTAACAGTTAAAAAAAATGTATTCAAGTTTTGCCCTTCCTTTTTGCCAGTGGGGCCTCTGAGCTATGGAATTAAAAGTAACGAATGTCCCCTAAGGCTTGTGCACCTGGAGTGTGAGCCTGGAAAGAGCTGGAGAAACAACAGTGGGAACTTGTTTGGGACGGGAGGGAACAGGGCCTGAGGTAAGCCTCAAGTTGTTTCCTTTGTGTGTTCCCAAGAGTGTGAGAACTCAGGGCTTCTATGTGGCATCCTCCTAACTCTCTGAGTCACCGGGTGCCCCCAGCCTCAGCAGGTGGGGCAGAGTGCACCCTCTTGGGACGTGAGCCCCATAAGACTTGGCGCTCAACAAGCAAGCAAGCTCTACTGCTTCCCAGCATTGTGACTTGAGCAAATCCTTTAATTTCTCCCAACCTCTGTCCTCATCTGTAACAGGTTCATGACGGCTGTCCTACTACACTTCATGAGCATTTTGAGAATTTCCAAAGAAAATCATTTATTCAATGAAGATTCATATATTGCTCAGTGTCTTAATAGGCATTATTCTAAGCACTGACAAGCAGCAAACAAGTTGAAGTCCTACCTTTAGACACAGACAATAAATTTAAAAAACAGTAATAAACGCTATGAGAAAATAAAGCAAAGGGGCATGCGCCTGTGTGCCATTTTAGATATGGTTGTCAAGGAACAGGTCTCTGAGGAAGTGACATTTGAAGAGAGACCTGAATGACATTTGAAGTCACAGGATGGGATGAGCTCACTAGAGAGAAAGAGAGAGAAGTGTGATGACCGAGTCCTTGCCAGGCTAACATCTAAAGGGCATGTAATGGAAAAGGACTCTGCAAAGGAGAAACTGGGAGTGAATACGCTTACAGAAGCGTGCAGGACTCTGGCCAACAGCAGGCACTGGAAGAGAAGCTTTGCTTTGTTTTGCTGTCTAGGCTCCCACTGCTTTTGAGAGAATGGGTCTGCTGGCCAGTCTGCTGAGCATCAATGATGGGCAGGCAAGGTAGGGGCAGGACTAAAACCTCTAAAACTGTAGAGATGTCTAGGGACATCTCTATAATTCACTTGGATTTGTGTGGTGGGTTTGTGCGGTGCGTGGGAGGGACATGCAGAAGTGCCGTTATAAGGACTGCCCATGTGACACGTGAGACAGTGTGTGCAGATGTACAGTGACACCTACTACGAGGAAATTCATGGTGATGAATTATACACATTCTCTGCCCTCAAGGAGCTTATCTTTTTATAAATGATACTTTATTTATTGTCTGGCTCCCCTGAGCAAGTCCCAAAAAGCAGAAACTTCCTATCATTGCTTTGTATTATGTGTAGAACTCTGCCTTGGCCATGGTAGGTGTTCCATAAACATTTAGCAAAGGCATGAGTCATCATCATCATCATCACCACTACCTGGTATATTAGAATAGCTGAGACTGTTTAATCCATTAGCCACTGAATTTGTACTGTGACAAAGATCCCTGCAGAATAAAAAAAGAAACCTGAGTATGTAGTCCACACTGTAAGGGAATCAGGAATAAGACGAAGACCCTATCCTCAAGTCTGGTAGGAGACAAAGCTATCTCTACTTCCCCAAAGCCCCTAAACCATAAAATCACTTTAAGTGAAAAAGTGCTCAGGAGTGCCATAAGAGGGAAAGCCTTTGTTTAAAGACTATAAATGGGACCTCCAGGTAGGGAAATCAGCCTGTAATAATAGAAGACAACAAAACCAGCAGCAGCTACCACTTACTCAGCACGAATATCTGAAAGACACCATATTGAGCACTTTCCATGCATAATTCCATTCTATTCTCTCAAAATCCCTCCAAAGCTTTGCAACTCAGAGTGCTGTTCCTAGCACCAAGGAGCTAGTTAGAAACACCAGTTCTTGGGCACCACCCCCGTACCCAGTGGATCAGAATTGGCATTTTAACAAGATCACCAGGGATCCTGTGTGTCTGTATGTTTGAAAAGCACCGATCGAAAGTATCACTGTCTTCATTTTACAAATGAAGAAACTAAGTCTGGGAGAAACTAATGCGGCAAATGACTTACCCCAAATCACTCTACTCTGCTAGAAAGCAACAGAACCCCCCTGTGAACCAGGTCTGACTCGAAAGGCTAGGTTTTTGTTTGTTTTTTTTTTAAAGATTTTATTTATTTATTTGACAGAGATCACAAGTAGGCAGAGAGAGGGGAGGAAGGGAAGCAGGCTCCGTGCTGAGCAGAGAGCTGGATGCGGGGCTCCATCCCAGAACCCTAGGACCACAACCTGAGCCGAAGGCAGAGGATTCGACCCACTGAGCCACCCAGGCGCCCCCCCAAAGACTAGGTTTTTAACCATTAACCCAAGCTTCATGGACAAGCTGGCCTCTCAAGAGCGGCACTCTGAGATATGGGTAGGGCTGGGGCATCCAGAGAATCCAGGAAAGGGGACTGCAGATGAGAGTGTCAGCAAAGTCGCAGGGTAAGAAACCTCTAGCCAGGCTGAGGACACAGGAAGATCAGTCTAGCAGCAGCTCCAGGAGTTTGAAAGGGTCAGGAAGAAAGGCCAGCTGGATGGATTCACAGAGCTCTCGTTAATTTTGCAGGCAGGGGGGGACTGCCTCGAATCTCAGTATAAAAGGCCCTATCCCTTATCTGAGAGGACTCAGATAAAAGGGATTCAGCAGGCTTTTAGTCTGGGTTCTGCCTCTCCCTCACTGGGTAATCCTGAGGGCGGGGGACTTCATAACTCTGCTGTGTACATTATACAATCAGCTGCCATGTTCTTCATTGTTTACTAAAGAAATACACATACATCCTACCTATGGGAGGCCATATCAGTATCAAAGTGGCAAGAATTTTGCTTTTAATTTAAAAAAAGGGGGGTAAGGGAGATTCTAGGACCAGCTCAGAACCCTATCTAGAGGGGCGCCTGGGTGGCTGGGCCATTAAGCATCTGCCTTCGGCTCAGGTCAGGATGCCAGCATCCTGGCATCAAGCCCGGCATCTGGCTCCCCGCTCAGCACGTAGCCTGCTTCTCCCTCTCCCTCTTCCCCTGCTTGTGTTCCCTTTCTTGCTGTGTCTCCCTCTGTCAAATAAAATCTTAAAAAAAAAAAAAAAAAAAAAGAACTCTATCTAGAATTGATGAAGAGAAAAAAAAAATACAACCTCCCATGTTATGAAGCACACTAAACACCAGTGTAAATTACTACAAACTGAATTAATGAAGCAACTGTAACAGGTTAATTTTAGATCCTTCTTCGAATCAAAGTAAATGTCTCTCAAGTTTTGTGGATTTTATTTTGAAAGTACACAGAATAAAATACTGTAAATCAAGAAAGATCCCTGTACACATACCTATACACATATTGGAAATGAGACAAAATTTAAAACTTTGAAAATGACAAAAATCTCAGCTGGGCTTTTCATAATTTAAGCCTCAGCCCTCCTCAGCCTGAAAAATAACCAGCTGTTTCTTATTTTAGCTTTGAAATTTGATGGCATAGACCAGAAGACTGTGTTCTGATGCATGTTTAGTATCGTGTGTGGTTGGGAGCAGTGAGGGCTCTCTTTCCCTCCTTCAACACCCTGACCATTCATGGTGGTTCACCTA
>PISX010015296.1:0-50050 GCA_004024625.1 Mellivora capensis | reverse complement strand
TGGGTGGCTCAGTTGGTTAAGCAGCTGCCTTCGGCTCAGGTCATGATCCCAGGGTCCTGGGATCGAGTCCCACATCGGGCTCCTTGCTCGGCAGGGAGCCTGCTTCTCCCTCTGCCTCTGCTGCCACTCTGTCTGCCTGTGCTCGCTTGCTCTCTCTCCCTCTCTCTGACAAATAAATAAATTAAAAAAAAAAAAAAAGAATTAGAGATTGGTCTGGTGTTTTGTTTTTTTTTTACAAAGACAAATTTTAAATCCTGGTCAAATAGTAAGTATCACATTCAAGACCACAGGTTATACTGTAGAGTGAAACAAAGGTAAATGCCACAAAACCATTTATAAATAATTTAACATTTTTGCTAAATATAAATGAATCCAGACAAGTGTAACTGTTTGAACTGCTGTTAAAAACTGATATATTAAAACAAATAGAATGTGAATAATTACCAGATTGTTTTTTTATTTATAAGAAAGCAGATAGTGTAGGGCTTTAGAACATGGTCTTTAAAGCAGAATGCCTGAATATATGTCTTCACTCCACAAGTTACTAGGTGACCTTGACAAAATTACACAATCTCTCTTCCTCAGTTTCCATTAGGTGTTTTTTTTTTTTTAAGATTTTATTTATTTATTTATTTATTTATTTATTTATTTATTTATTTGACAGAGAGAGATCACAAGCAGTCAGAGCAGCAGGCAGAGAGAGAGAGGGCGAAGCAGGCTCCCCGCTAAGCAGAGAGTCCGATGTGGGGCTCGATCCCAGGACCCTGAGATCATGACCTGAACTGAAGGCAGAGGTTTAACCCACTGAGGCATCCAGGTGCCCTCCATTAGGTTCTGAAGATCAAAGTACTTAAAATACTGCCCAGGACATAATATTCAGTAAATATTAAGATTTTTTAAATTAATAAATATGTTGCAAAATTCATTAAAAACTTCACTTAAACATTATTTAGTTTTTTATAAGGCTTATATACCTCTGCATAGGGCATCTCTACATAGGGCCAGCCTTTAAAAATGAAGAGGAATAAAAAGCAAAAATGAGTCTTTGCAGGTGATTAAATGCTGAAATGAAGATATTTTTGATAACTACAGAATCAGTTTATAAAACATCAGCTATAACAACTGTTCTGTTATATAACAAGACAAAAGCAGTTAAACACCATATTTTTTTTAAAACATCATTTAACTAAATATTTGAAAGCATTATGTTAGTGATTGTTTTTGGTGGTGGTAGTTTTTTGGCCAACTCTCCTGATTTAATTTTTTGACCAAATTGACCTTTTTTTGAACTAAAGGCCAAGCATTTTGCAATGCTTAAAACACACATTTAGCCTTAAAATATACTTAGTTTTACATAAATAAGTATGTAAATTCCTTACCAAATTTCTTATTTTCTTAAAGTTAAGGATGTAGTCTTATTTATCTAATATAGGCACCAGAAAAATGCTTGTTTTTTGTTTTTTGGATTTTTTTAAAAGATTTATTTATTTATTTGAGAGAGAAAGCATATGCATGCAAGTGGAGGGAAGGGAGAGAAGGAGAGGGAGAGAATATCAAGCAGACTCCTTGCTGAGGGCAGAACCTGATTCAGGACTCAATCCCTAAGATCATGATCTGAGCCAAAACCAAGAGTCAGATGTTCAACCAACTGAGGCACCCAGACATCCCCAGAAAAATGTTTGTCGAATTGAATTGGTTTACAAATAAAAGTGTTTTTACAGCAAAATATTATAAATGTTAAATTGGATATGCATAACTTAAGGTAGTTTTATTCTTATCTGTATTGGGAATATTTTCTTCTTTGCTCATTATTTTCCTTTCTGGACTGCCAGGGATTTAATGTGGAGAGTAGGAAGAAGGCAGTGATTTTAATGCTCAGAGCATTTTTTTTTTTTCCTTAGGGAGAGAGGCGGTGGGAGAGGCAGAAGAAAAGAGAGTATCTTAAGCAGTCTCCATGCTTCGTGGGGAACCTGATGTGGGGACATGGGCCTGATCTCACAACCCTGAGATCATGACCTTAGCCAAAGTCAAGAGTCACACATTTAACTTGACTGAGCCACCCAGGCACCCCAATACTCAGAGAATTCTTGATTTACTCCTGACATTTCTGCATCTTTTAAAAATTTTTCTGGGTGTTATAAATACTAATAAAAAAGTATTTTAGGGGCACCTGGCTGAGTCAGTGGGTTAATGCCTCTGCCTTCGGCTTAGGTCATGTCTCAGGGTTCTAGGATTGAGGCCGCGTTGGGCTCTCTGCTCAGCAGGGAGCCTGCTTGCCCCTCTCTCTCTGCCTGCCTCTCTGCCTACTTGTGATCTCTGTCTGTCAAATAAATAAAATCTTTGAAGAAAAAAAAGTACTTTAATTATGCTAAAATTGTTTTTAAAAACAGATTTGGGTGTGAAATTTAATGTATTGATAGAAACTAAGGAAAAAACAGGACTATTCTGAACTTTTAATTTATGGTTAATTTACCTTAGGCTTACTTTAAAAAATGAGTTAAATCAGCTAAAGTACTTGCTAGACTCTGCCGAGCAAAGAAGGAAAATTGCTTCTTTAATGTTGGGTGTGAGAGGAACTGAGAAAGGAAGAAAAGAAATCCATTGATTTTTATTTGTTTAAACTTTAAATATAAGTAAATAAAGACTTTTTTTAAGTGTTAGTAGAACAACCATTTGATTAAATGGATCCTCAGAAGTTGTTTTTATACTCAGAATTTGACCATTATAGGACATATGAAAAATAATAAACACTCTTCAAAGGCTTAAGATCCCAGGACTGAATCAAAAAAACTGGCTGTCAGGTCATGATCTCAGGATTATGAGATAAAGCCCTATGTCAGGCTTTACACTGGGCATGGAGACTGCTTATAGTTCTCTCTCTCTCCCCTGCCTCTCCTTCACCACTCTGCTGTCTTGCTCTCTCTTTATAAAAACAAACAAACAAGGAGCGCCTGGGTGGCTCAGTGGGTTAAGCCTCTGCTTTCGGCTCAGGTCGTGATCCCAGGGTCCTGGGATCAAGCCCCACAATCGGGCTCTCTGCTCAGCAGGGAGCCTGCTTCCCTTCCTCTCTCTCTGCCTGCCTCTCAGCCTACCTGTGATCTCTGTCTGTCAAATAAATAAATAAAATCTTTAAACAAACAAACAAACAAACAAAAAACCCCAGTCACCCACCATCCAGTATCATCCAGTTCACTCTTACAGGAACTGTACCTCAATTCATCAGTTCAACATCCAAAACAATTAACGTCCAGAAACAACCAAGGTAGGACTTCCAGAAAAATGAAGTAAGGAGCTCAGTGGGCTTTCCACCCCAGCAAAATAACAATTTAACTGGTGAAAATTATTCAGAAACAACAATTATTCAGTCTTTGGGAATTATTCTAAGGGCATACAGCAAATCAAGAAACATTCTTTTTTTTAAGATTTTATTTTTTTATTTGACAGAGAGAGAAATCACAAGTCGGCAGAGTGGTAGGCAGAGGGAGAGGGAGAAGCAGGCTCTCTGCTGTGCAAGGAGCCCGATGCAGGGCTCAATCCCAGCACCCTGGGATGATGGCCTGAGTTGAAGGCAGCTGCTCAATCGACTGAGCCACCCAGGCTCCCCACGAAACATTCCTTAAAGAAAATCTACTATATGTCAGAACAGTGAGTTTTTATGGCATTTGAGCCACAACCCATTACTTCTCCCTCCTAATGTCCCCTTCACAGTGTTTCAACCCCAGCATATTAGCCAAGAAGCCAAAAAGATGGGGTTTCCTTTCTCCCTAACCCCGGCCATCTAGAGCTGCAGATTGATCATAGAAGAGTGGGCATCTAGTGTTTCTCATCCCCCTGCACCCCAAATCAACTCTATGTTACAGAAATTCTTTTCCACACAGGCATGACTGAGAGGACAAACTCTTTCTTCAACCAGCCCCTACTCTCAGCAGAGCACACTGAGAACACCATGGCCCAGTTACCCTGTCCTAACTCACCATAGGGTAGAGGTTCCACGTGAACAGAGGCAAGCCAAGACCAGAGCTGCTCCCCCACTTTCAGTGTATACTTGTAGAGCAGGGTTGTCATTGGAAAAAAAGGGTCTCTGTCCCCAACCTCCAGTGCATTGGTGCAGATGTTCCATCCAGGGGTAAAGGCAGCTTATATGGGTAAGGATCTCTACAAATCTGACCGAGAGGACTGACTTTATTTTTAAGAAGGGTAGAATTCCATGCCTAAGGGTATACAAAACAAAACAAAATGGTAAGAGGAGGCTGGTAGCTCTGTAATGCATCAAACCAACAGAGCAGCCAAAAGTTTTAAAGGACCAGGGAAAGAGTTAGCCAAGAATAGCCCTCCTGGCATCATAATCAACTGTGATGATCAGGAAGGTAATATGCATGTGCAAGGCTGCGCCCACTCAGGAGCAATCAGAGCAGGATGTGGGGCAGACTTGAAAGCGTTCCCCAAGCTGCACACAGACCCATCAACACAGGGCAGAAGCTTCACAGGAACAAGGGGCTTCAACACAACCTGTGATCAAACACTTAGGAAGCTATATATAGTAAGTTACTCTGACCCAGGGGTAACTCCCACAAATAATATGATCACTCCCGGCAGTCTGAAAAACTGTGCACATGTCCAAGGCTTGTGCCCTCTCAGGAACAGTCAGAGTGGGAACCTCCAAGCTGCTAGTCCCTGCTGAATGTGGGATCAACAAGTAAAATCCCCGAACTAGGATAGCAGTGTCTAACCTACAGATACAGCCAATAATGGAGAGTAAAATTGACTGACAAAGGAGGCTTAAGCACAACCTTTAACCAATGGCTTGTGCTAACTGAGGAGCAACCCCTAAATAATGAGCCTAAAAGATCAAAATAGTGGCGGAATATATGAGTAGAAAAATCAGAGGCTGCACGCTACAGGGAAAAAAACTTTGCAGAATTAGTTCAAGCAAGTCACTAAGCAAATAAACAATCAAGGAAACAACAGCAGCCACCTCCAGGATAGGGGTAGGGGATCAATATCTAGCTTTGCTAAAATATATTATCTACAATGCCCAATTATCAACACAAAATTATGAGACATGGAAAGAAATAGGAAAGTATGACCCAGGAACAGGGGGAGAAAAGGAAATAGAAAATGCCTTTGATGGGTCCCAGATGATGTACTTCATGAACAAAGGCTTTCAAACACTTATATAAATACAATCAAAGAACTAAAGGAAACCAAGCTTAAAGAATGAAGGAAAGTATAATGATGGAGTCTCATCAAATAGTCAATGTTAAGAGAAATTTTTTAATTAAATGGAAATTGTGGAGTTGAAAACTACAATAAACCAAGTAAAAAATATTTGAGCTGGCAAAAGATAAAAATCAGTAAATTTGGGGTGCCTGGGTGGCTCAGTTGGTTATGCCTCTGCCTTCAGCTCAGGTCATGATCTCAGGGTCCTGGAATGAAGCCCCGCATCAGGCTCTCTGCTCAGCGGGGAGCCTGCTTCCCCCTCTCTCTCTCTGCCTGCTGCTCTGACTGCTTGTGCTCTCTGTCTCTCTCTGTCAAATAAATAAATAATAAGATCTTTAAAAAAATCAGTAAACTTGAAGATAGACTAATAGAGATTATACAATCCAAAGAACAGAGAAAAAAATGGGAAAAAATGAGTAAAACTTCAGAGAATTGTGGGACATGATTAAGCACACCAATGTACAAATAATGGGAATAACAAAGAGAGGAGAGAGAAAAAGTATTCTAAGATCTAATGGCTGAATTTTTTTTCAAATTTAACGAAAAGCATTAAGTCACACATCTAAGAAATTCAGTGAAATCCAAATAGATTAAACAAAAAGCAGTCCACTACCAGACACATCATAGTCCAAATGTTGAAAGACAGGGAAGAAGAAAATCTTGAAAGCAGTATAGGAAAACAACTTATCACATACAAGGGAACCCCAGTAAGATTAATAGTTGACTTCTCATCAGAAATATTGGAGAGCAGAGGCAATAGGGCAACACATTCAAAGTGCTGGAAGTAAAAACCTATCAATGAACAATCTACAAGCCAGGGTTCTGGCTTGTAGAAATTAAGGATGGATTTCATTTCTGATAATCTGTTCATTGAATGAAGGCTAGTTTTGAGGAGGGAAATCGTGGGTTTGGCCTTGGGTGTGTTGAATATTGAAGTATATTCAAGATATGCAAGTGTAAATATCAAGAAAGCAGTTGAATGTATGGGTCTAATGTGCAAAAGAGAGGTCTGAGCCGGACATAATATTTAAATAATTGATTCATTGGTAGTAAATATACCTAATTTTTAAGGGAAAAAAATGTGGAGTGAAAGATGAGGGCTGAGGACCAGAGGTTGAGAGCCAATTTAATGGTGGTTGAGGATGATAAACCTGCAAAGGAGACCGAGAAGGCATAACCAGATGGGTTAAAGTAGAACCAGGAGAATGTGATATCATAAAATGCAAAAGAAGAGAAAAAATGGTCATCATGAATGTACTTAGGAGTAGAATAAATGAGAACTGAAAAATGTCTATTTAATTTATTGATATAACAGTGTACTGGCAACCTTTTCAAGAGCTTGGTGGTGTGATGGGGACAGAGCCAGACTGGAACAGGATGAGATATGATTGGATGGAGTAATTCTGCATGGATCTCTTGTACTAAGAGCTTTTGTTCAAGACTGTTTTTTCAAGGGTATTTGTTGTTCAGTGAACAGACTTGGTAGGTAGAGACACTGTCTCCTGGAACAGAGAGGAAATTTATTTGTTGTCCAGTATAATAAAGATAATGTCTCCCTCTGGGACAAAGGTCAGGAAGGTTTGCATGTAGCCCATAATAAAAGATAGTTCTTGAAGTTCAGAGTTCCTCAGCTGTGATATAAACCCATTTCCTGCAGCATCTACCTGTGCCACTCTGTGTCATCCAGTGGGACTTAGGTGGAAAGGAGAACCAACGTCAACATGAAACTCATGCTGCATCATGTAGCCCAAGTAATAGTCTTTTGCCTCTAACCCAAAAATATAATGTCTTCTGCCAGCATCCATGAAACTGTGATAGGCTAATTTGTTCACTTGCAGGTAGGATAAAATGTCAGTCTCTTACAGTTCTTGGTAACCATGAAATAAAAGAAATGGAAACAAACCAAGTGAAATGTTTCAAACAGTTGGGCTATGAAAGAGAAGAAAAGGCAAGGCAGTACTAATAGAGGATGTGGCAAGGAGGGAGCTTGTATTTAAGATACAAAAGATGTATTTAAGATATATCTTAAATGTGTACTTAACACAATATCCAGTATATAGTACATATTCAGTTAATAACAGCTATTCTTTTTAGATTCTTAAATACAAAGATTGTATTGAAGATACTTAAAGATGTAAGCATGTAGAAATATTGACCATGGGCCAGTTGAGAGGGAGAGATTCAATATACATGAGACAGAAGATAATGGTAGAGGGATAATCTAAGGTAGGAAAAGATCCTGCATACAAGTAAGAGGAATTGGGACAAAGAAGGGGAACATTTCTTCATTTCTTTATGTGTAACAAAAAGAAGGTAGGGAAGAGGGATATAAAATGAAGTAGTTGTTACCTTTAGTATCACAAAGTTAAGGAAGCTCTTTTCTGACTGCTTCTCTTTTCCCTGAGAAGTAGAAGCTCAGGTAATTTGCTGGAGGATGAAGGATAGAGAAAGAGAGAAGCAGAGGTTTGAAAGAGAGAAGAGATTTGAAATAGACTGGAGAGAGCAGAAAAAATGAGCTGAGCAGAGAAATGAAGTAGGAATGCAGAATATTTGAAGATCTGGTGGGGGTTAATGGTCAAAAACACCCAATGTTATGACTTTCTTGAGCACCACTCAGGTGTGGGCAGAAAAAATAGTTAAATTCCTCTAAAATTAAGGTTTTTCCCAATAAAACAATGGAGTTTAAAACTTGATTGAAATTCTGGGCCATAGAACTCAAGCAGAACAAGGATAGAAAAGAAAGGAATGGACTGAGCTAGTGGATTGAGAGAAGTTAGAGATCAGTGGACTACAAGCCCAATGAGGATGAAAAACAGTCAGTGGGAGTAGTTGAATAAACAAGATAAAAGGAGAAAAGGTCGCAGTGAGAAGATTTAGGAGTTCATTCATTCATTAGTTCTATCATTCATTCAATAAAAACCTCAATTCACAGACTAATATGTGCTATTTAAAGACTATTTTCCTCTTGCTTGGTATGCATCTTGAGATATGTATACTTGAGATGAATAAATTTACCTACCCAGTTATGATTTCCTTGGGTTTGCTTTATTGTGGCTGGCTCTCCTTAATAGCTAGGGAAGGACAACCAAAAGTAGCAAGGAGAAATCAGCATTTTAGTTTTTATCCTATATTTTCTTTTGTTGTCTGAATATGTACAATAATAATTTATCTACATGTTCTTACATAGTTTTTTAAAACAACTTTTAGGAAGTTATATCTAAAAATGTCCACTTGGATTATTATTATTGGAACCCCCATTAATTGCTGTTTTTAATATTATGAATACATTTGTCATATTAGTTATTGCTAGTAACAATAAATCCCAATTAATGAGGAAGTAGTTGAGCACTATAGTGAAAAACACAGGCTTTGGAATTAACAATACTTACTGTAAAAAATGGACATTAAATGCCATTAAAGAATGTAAAGTACTTAACACAATATCCAGCATATAGTACATATTCAGTTAATAACAGCTATTCTTTTTATAATCATCATCATCATCATCTATAGTCAGAACTCTTGGTTCCAAGTGACAAAAATTCAACCCCCCTAGATTTTGCAAAATAGGAATTTATTGGCTCATGTAATTAAAAAGACCAGAGGTTGATGCACTAGCTGGTTTTAAGTATTGAAACTATATCAGCTATACCATTTCTTGGCTTTACTTTATATTGGCTTCATTTAGATCAGTCTTTCCCCTCATGGTAATAAGATGACCTGCATCTTACCAGCTAACCAATAGCAGTGAAAGAAAAATGTCTCTTTTTTAATAATTGTAGCGAAAGTCTTAGGTAGAAGTGTTTCATTGGCCTATCTTGGGTTATATGCTCATTCCTTAACTAATCATATGTCCAAGGAAATGGAATGTTCTGACTGGTCAGGCTTTGAACTGGGGGATGGGAACATCTTCAACCAAAACACGGGGAGTAAGAGTGGAGTGGATGGTTTCTCCAAAGTTAAATCAAGGTGCGTGCTTCTAGCAGGAAAAGGTGGAATAAATATCAGACAGGCAAAAACAGCAGATTTCCAATACTGAACATGTAATGCTGTGCAGTAATACAAGTGTAGTACCGCAAATAGGAAAACAGTTGAAAGTACATTTTAAATTGTCACCCACTCAGCAAAAGCCTGTTTATAGAATGTAGCCTACACTCTTCATAAAGTGAATAAACAGAACCCTTGCCATACTAATGCACACAGATTGTGCCATAGGTCCATACCTAATTCCACAGAAAACACAATAATTAACGCAATATCCAGCATATAGCCACAATAATTAATGGGGGTTATCCTTACCTGTTCCATTGAAAACACCCCACCTCAACTTCTATATAATTAAGTTGTCATAACCCTTGAAGAAAAAATAACTGAATTTGATTAGTATGAGAAAGATGATCCCTAAGGTATTAATTATCTCAAGCAACATGGCACAATAGAAAGAGAAGTAAAAATCACAAGATATAAATCTATGAAAAATATAGTAATAGTAATAGTTACCATATATTGAACGCTTATATATGTATTCTAAAAGCTTTTTATATGTATATGAAAAGTATATGCATTCTAAAAAGTATATGTATTCTAAAGTATATGTATTCTAAAAGCTTTTTATCCATGTCTTCATTTTAGTATCACAACTCTATGAGTTAGGTATTATTATGTTCCTTGAACACATGGGGAAATGGAGGGTCAGTGGTTAAGTAATTTGCCTTGTAGGCGTGCAGAGCAACATTTGAATCTGTCCTAGTTGCTTCTAAAACCAGTGCTGTCATTAATAGGCTGAGTGACTTAACCTCTCATTCCTTGTTTCTTAAAGTAGATTTTGTTTTAATTATCTTTAAGGATACTTTGCTCTTAAAAAAAATCCTATGATTATGTAAGGGTTCACCTTCAGTTTCTCATCACTAATTTTGTGTATTTTTAAAGAAGATTTTGAATCAATCTAACACCTCTTTGTTTTTATGTATGTCTTTAGTCATGGATGAAAAAATAATATCACTATCTTGGTAAGAACACTTCAGCGCACATGTCATAGCATTATTGTATGATCGTGAAGGAAACTGTGCTTTTGACAAATGTTCTTTCACCAGGACCTCAAATACAGAGAATAAAATTTGGCAAATACACAAAGTGATTAATGTTAGAACAAAGGGAAGAGCACCATCTGAATTTCTGCACTGCTGTGCCACTTTATGTATGAAATGTTTTGTATGGTTGGTTTTTTGGTTTTTGTGGTTGTTGCCTTACTGCAATTCTGCCAAGTATATCTCTGCATTTTTCTTTGTAATCTTTTTTTCCATACTTGAATCTGAATTCCAGTCAATACTAAAAGGGCTGTGAAAAATCCACTAAACTGTGGCAAATAGCTTTGCCTTGTCTACATTTTTATATAAGATAAAAATAAAAATTTGTGCAATTTTTAGCTTGATAAACTTACTTTCGATATGCTGTAAACTGTGAGAAAGATGTAAAACAAAAAAAGATGCTGATGTTCATTTCACTTTGTTAAATGTATTCTTTTTGTGACAAATGGAAACGTGTCTATATAGCTTTTCTTTTGCAGACTTCAAATATGTAAAATTTACTCTGAAAACTAAACAGCATTAGACAGAGACTAATTATTAATATAATAATAACTGGAGGGAGTATAGTATAGGGGTCTCTGGAGTAAGAGCTCCTCCATTTACTAAGAATAAGTCAATGGCCAGACATTTAATACCTGTGAAATTTAGTTTCCTTATCTGCAAATGAGGGAAAATAATAATTCCTCCGCAGCTTGTGGAAAGAGCAAACAAGATAAAGCGTGTAAAGCCAGTGCCTGGCACATAGTAGGCACTCAGTGTTAGCTTTTCTACTATATCATCAATAATACCACCACTTATTACTATTACTCTGAAAATTACAAACGTGAGGGAGTTAAGGACTCATGAACTCCTCCGTTTATATTACTCTCCACTGTTCAAATACAATGGTTTAAAAATTGAGCTGAGCATGTACATCTTTTTTAATTTGTTTTTTTTTTAGAGAGAGAGCATGTGGGTGAATGGTGGGGGAAGGGGCACAAGGAGAGGAAGAGATAATCCAAGCAGGCTCCATGCCCAGCATGGATGTGGGGGACAGCCTTGATCTCACAACCCTGAGATCTTGACCTGAGCCAAAACCAAGAGTCAGATTCTTAACAAACTGAGCCACCCAGGTACCCCCAAGCATGTAAATTTTAGCTAGCAGCTAACGTAACTTGTAATCTAATAGAATTTATTTATAAATATTTGAACAAATTCACATCTGTACTCATAGAGGAATAAAATATTTGATGTTACATCTAACTTTTGTTTATTTTTTGTGGGTTTTTTGTTTTGTTTCACTGCCTAACATGTTGTTATTGTAAAGTACTATTGTTCATTCAACAAATACTTATTATGAGCCTACAACAGGCCAGGCACAGTGCAATATACTAAATACTAATGTTAAAATTTATAAGACATGTTTCTTGCCCTTAATGGCCTTACCATTCCTATCAAAGCTAGTGACAGGAAATAGATATACAAAGAAATAATTTTTATAATAAAATATTGCAGGAAGCAGAATAATGCCTCCCCAGAGATGTCCATATTTTAATCCTTAGAATTTGTGAATGTGATACCTTACATGGAAAAAGAGATTTTGCAGATGGGATTAAATTTAAGGACTTTGAGATGGGGGATTATCCTGGATTATCCCATTAGGCTAGACCTAATCACTGGGTCCTTAACAGCAGAGAACCTTTGCCTGCTGTGGTCAGAGAGAAAAGTTAACTACAGAAGAGTGGTGAGAAGAGCTGCAACATTGCTGGCTTTGAAGATGGAGGAAGGGGGCCAGGAGCCAAGGAATATAGACAGCCAGTAGGAACTAGTAAAGGTAGGCAGATTCTCTGCAATCCTGCTGACATGACTTCTAACGTACAAAACAATAAGGTGATAACTCTTGTTGTTTTTAGCCGCTACATTTATAGTAATTTCTTACAGCAGGAATAGAAAACTGATAAAAATACAATAAATTGTCTTTACTTAAAGGGTTATATGTGGAGCAATAGAAGAAGATAAGGATCACTTTCCAAAGTTGTGTCAGAAGGGTTAGGAAGACTTTTCCAAGAAGACCCACAAAAGTCATTGTTCCAAAGTGGATCACATGCACTTTCCAAAGCCAACTTCTGGAAAAGAGAAGTTTATTACTCTTAAGACTTGTCATCTCTGGACCTGTAGGGAGGGTCTGCCTCACCTGAGGAATGTGGGCTGGAATAGGTTCTAAGAAGAAAGAGGGAATGGATGCTTAACAATTTTCCAAACAGAAATATTTGCTTTGAAACTACTATAATAACAATACTTCAGAAAAAAAGAAAGTCATCTTTTGTTTGGCAAGAAGTGAGCAATGTAGAAAATCTATCAAGATATTGCTCCAATGCTTGCCAGACACATGATAAATTTTCTCCATTTATTCAACAAATATTGAGCTCCTTCTATGTGCTGCTATTCCCAACACAGCTCCTGCTATACACTGATACTAGAGGATAAATGGTCAGCAAAAATAGATACTGTCCATATCCTCATGTACAGTGATAGAGACATCAAATAATCACACATACATCTACACTGATTTAGAATACACTGAAGGAGCATTATAAGGTGCTATGAGATTGAGTCGAGGCTTTGGCTGAGGCTAAATGAGGCACAGGCATTAACTGAGCAAGGGAGGGAAGAGAGTGTGGTAGGCAGAGAAAACAGCAGGTGTAAATCTGTGGCAGGCGAAAGCATGGCCTGTTCAAGAAGTTAAAGCCCCGTGTGGCTGAAACAGGAAAAGACAGAGGGAGGCTGATGACAGGATGAGGCCAGAGACCCAGAGAGAAACCAGACTATGCAGGGCCTCACAGATCACATTAAAAATTTGGGCATTTATCCTAAAAGCAGGGGGGAGTGATTGGATCTGCATTTAAAAGGATCACTTTGGCTGCAGTGTGGTAAATGGCTTATAGGGGAGCCAAGGAATATATGCAAGAGCAGCTAGGAAACTACTGGAATAGTCAAGACAAGAGATGTTCACTGATTATTTTGAGGTTACAGCAGCAGATGGAACAGCAATATACACAATAAGGAAATATCTAGAAGGTAAAATAAAGAGAATATGATGAGAATATGTTGATGAAAGGGGAGGGAAGTAGGAGGAGTCATGAAGGCCCTTGGATCTGGCATATGGATGGAGGTGTCATTCATGCAGCCAGAGAGCACTGAAGGAGCACTACTGCCTCACAAACGATCCAGGCTTTTTAAATTTTATTGTAAATAAGAATTTATAAAAAAGTATTGAATTGAATGAACTCTTGATATTAGTATGACACAGATCAGAAAAAGCAAAATTCTGTTAATTGTGATAGTTTTGTAGCATTACATGTATGTCATTTTATCTACCCTATCTATTACTCAAATCATAATACATTTAATACAATTTTCCTAATTTCAATATGTTGTATTACAGTAATTCTATTTAACTATCCTAGCCTAGCAACTTTGTAAACTTAAATTTGCATTAAATGCACTAATTGATGGAAAGAAGGGAGCGATCAAACTAATCAATTATAACCATGTGGGTCTTTATCTCAACTACTGTACCTACCGTGGAGTACTGATGGCAGCTCCTACCAGACCTCAAGAGCCAATTGTTAAATTTTCAGGAAACTTGCAATCTAGGTGTAAGTAGCTTGAAATTGACCACAGCAGGAGGACCAGCTACAGAAACTGGAAAAAACTAAGGAACTGGCAAACAATTCCAGTCAGAGATCCCCCCCAACTCCCACCCCAGACAAAGCCTACTGCTAAACATTTAGCAGTGCACCAATGTTTGTACCTTTTAGGATAATGTATTTGTGGTCGATATTCTGGATATAGAAAATACTGTAATGAAACTAAATATAATCTCACTGATTTAAAAATGCTGCCTATTTTCTTTTCCACGTTCTTAAATATCTTTCCTTTAGGATTGTTTGAAACCCATCTAATTCTCTGCTGGATATTTTGGATGTTTCCACAGGACTTCATTTGTGAAGATATGCCACTTTTAAGCATTCTTCTAATGATTTTTACTTTTTCCTCTCCTTTAGGTTGTCCAGATTAAGAAGTGCTGCTGTAAAGTGGCAAACTTTTAGTAATTGTTGAATCTGATTATAGGTGTACAGGGGACCATTGTACTGTTTTTCTCTAATTTCGTGTTTCCTTGAAATTTTTCATATTAAAAAACAAAACGGGCTGTAGCACCCATATCTTGCCAAGACCGGTCCTTACTGGGTCTTCTACTTACGGTCTCAATCCCAGCAGGTATTCTCCGGATTTGAGATGATGTGATCCATCGCAGCCTGCTCGCTTGGCCTCTAGGTGTTAGCTAATTCCTTGTTTTGATTTCCTTGCAACACCGACTTCTTCCCTGAAAAACCCACAAGCAGTCTGTAGAAAAACTTAAAGCGAATCTTCAGAAGGAACCATATCAGATTAGGGTACTTTCTTTGTACAACCACCACAAAAATGTTGAAAAAAAAAAGTTTAAAAATCTTCGGTAACAACAGAAAACCCCAAAGTACAATGAGTACATAGATTAAAAGAAACTGGAAAAAGTAAAAAAGAAAACAAAAAACTTTAATAAAAAGTAGAAAAAGGAGGCTAGAAATGATTATCAACAATATAAAACACTGGTGGAATAGAGAAAAGTGAGGCACCAGAAGAATTACAAACTAAATCAAGTAGTCTTCAAGTTCTGTCCTAAAGAGAAGAAGGGCTTGATCTCAGGCAAGAACAAGATTTTTTTTTTCTTTTATAATGTAGAATATCATCATGGAACACGTAAAAGTATGAGAAGCTGAGAAACATAAAATTCACCCAATCACAGCTCATCAGTGAGAAATAAACTAGTTTAGAAATGAAACACGGGGCATCTGGGTGGCTCAGTGGGTTGAGCCTCTGCCTTGGGCTCAGGGCATGATCTCAGGGTCCTGGTATCTAGCTCCATATGGGGCTCTCTGCTCAGCAGGGAGCCTGGTTCCCCCACCCCCTGCCTGCCTCTCTGCCTGCTTGTGATCTCTCTCTCTCTGTCAAATAAATAAATAATATATTTTAAAGAAAGAAATTAAACACAAAAATTAAGGAAAGGTTAACAAGTAAATTATAATTCAAGAGAAAATTATCATTTATCAAAAGGAATCGTGTAAATCCATTTTGTGGATTAGAAAACTGAAGCTCGTGAAAGTGATTTGGTCGAGGTCACTCAGTTTGGTCACTCAGTTTAAGTGTTGGAGCCTGAATTTCAACTCCCTCTACAGCATTTTGTTTTTTCTACTCTTTTTTTTTTTGATAGAAATGCAAGTCCAAAACTAATTTTTAAATTATATGTAAATATAATTCTGGCTTAAAAATAATAATTCAAAAATATTTCTGGCTTAAACTTAAAATATAGACTTAACAATGATGCCCCAGTAAGTTTAATTTTCCTACTACTTCATCAGTGATACTCTGTGTTCTACATAAACTGCTGTTATATGGGGAAAGATAACCTTAAAGTCCTAATGAACATCATTTCATCTGCTATTGTAAATAAAAATTAGATTTCACTCTCTCTTTCCTTAAATATATGTTTTAAATTGTATATATATAGAGAGAGATGAGATAAGGCATTTTTAAAATAAAAATATTTTTACTTATATATTGATGGCTGAAATGATCAAGCTTTGGTTTCTACTAAAGGAATCTAAGGTTTGATTCATATATTTGACGAGTGCCTCAAAACTTGCTCAAATTCATTAGCTCTTTTCGCAGGTGACTTTTGTCTTCTAAGTTTACTTTCCTCTGGTTAGACAGCACACTTAATCTTATCTAATACTTGCTTTTTATTATGTCAAACCCTTTACCTAAAGATTTTTTTGCTCTCTGAATAATTCTCCATCTTGTACCTACAATGAGCTAGTAGGTATTCAGTATATAATTACTGATTTGAATCATGACTCCTAATGGAATTCGGTTTAATAAATTATGATCAGATAACTATGTCACCTATGTCACATAGTTTTTCTTTTGTGGCTTTATTAGGATCTAGTGAGGAGAAATTATATCAATGATTTCAACAAATATGATTTAATTTAAAGAATTATTAATTAGGCATTGAAGAATGGAAAAGGCAGAAAAAAAAAACACTAAGGCAATGATTTCTCAAACAATGGTCACCAGACAGGCATCATAAACTTCAACTGGAAACTTGTTAGAAATGCAAATTCTGACTCCAAGCCCTAGCCCCAGTTTATGAATTAGAAACCTTGGTGATAGGCCCAACAGTCTGTGCCGTAACAAACCCTCCAGGGGATTACAGAGTACACTAAAATTTAAAACTCATGTAGGTAACAATACCTGGAAGCAGCCCCTACTCCTAGGCCTGGCCTGGGGCAGCCAAGAAAAGGGGTAAACTTACTAAAACTGAGAAGATTGGGGAAAGGCCCTGTGAAGCTGAAACTCAGACTTTCAAGAACCCATCATTGCTCTCCCAGGACTGATGTCTCTTCACTCAGAGGGGGGATCCCATAGAACTAAGAACAAGATAGCTGAGGAATAGGCACCCACAGGTTGGATCTGGTCTCAGGAAGGCACATTGAGATTGGTTCTGCAAGTGTTGGGAAATCCCCAAGTTGAAACTACTAGAAGTGGATGCTACTAGAAGAAATGACTACTACCAGATTGAAGAAGTGTTGCTAGAGCAAAACTGACAGCACCAACAAACCCTTCAGAAGCAAACGAGAGCAAATTGCTTTCCTTCTCCAGCTGTGCAATGTTTCATTAGTCCCTATATTGGCAGAGACTAACAAGCCAAAAATATTTCTAGAATTCCAAGGATTGATTTCAAGCTGAGAAACAGTAGTAGCTCAATAACTGGCATAAAGGCCTTACTTGTAATAAGACTGGGAGGTAATAGAAACAGTAAACTTCTTTTGGAAATATTTTTTGGTATGTATATTGGGTACACATGGACATTTTCTTAGGAGCTGACTTCTAGGTGGACTGTTGGACTTACTGTACAAAATTATTCCTATTTGAAAACTATTTGTCTCTTCTGATGAGATTAATAAGACGCACTTAGGACATTTCTGGAATCCGGACAAGAAACTATGCAAGGGCCTACACTGAGGTCTCCTTAGCTAAAACTGAAACTTAGCTAAAACTAAAACTGAAAGATCAGTGATGGCTGAGAAATGCTCAATAGTAGCAACAAGACTTGACAAGTCAGCTCAGGCTAGGTTCATTAAAGTCTCAGTGTCAAGGGAATGGACTAAAAAGCTTTCTTTCACAAGACAGAGCAATCTGGGTCCCTGCCTCAAAACAGGAGGTTGATAGAAAAGTTTTTTGAAGTCATGGTAAAGGGGAAAGGTAATACAAACATGACTCCTCATTTTAAGCAGCTGTTTTTTTATAATC
The DNA here is from genome assembly GCA_004024625.1 of Mellivora capensis. Classification (NCBI taxonomy): domain Eukaryota; kingdom Metazoa; phylum Chordata; class Mammalia; order Carnivora; family Mustelidae; genus Mellivora; species Mellivora capensis. The sequence continues at coordinate 32,351 of PISX010015296.1, read as the reverse complement.
CTAGGAAACTAGAAAATGAATGGAAATGAATCAGCTCCTTCCTTAATCTTATAAATCAGTGTTGAGGGTCCATTGTTGGTTCTACAGAAATCAATAAATCAGTGCTTTACAAATTCTTGAAAGGTGGGCACAGATATAGTCATTCTATATGTTAATCAGAAGGAACAATCCCAAATATTTACTGAATGATTATCAGAATTACGCCCAGTATTTTGGGAGAATGGTGAGATATTCATTATTCTTGTGGACCTTCACCTATTTCTCATTTTATGTTTATGTTTTGTTTTCTGGTTTTTTGTTTTTGTTTTTGTTTTCAAGGATATTGAAGAATCACAAAATCACACTGGCGAACCTGTTGGAGATGACTACAAAAAGATGGGAACACTTTTTGGTGAATTGAACAAAAGCCTCATCGAGATGGGCTTCACAAGGATGTATTTTGGAGAACGAATTGTGGAACCAGTAATAGTCATGTTCTTTTGGATAATGCTGTGGTTCCTTGGCTTACAAGCCCTTGGACTAGTTGCTGTTGTTTGCCTTGTCATTATTTATGTGCAACAGTAAAATATGGCCAAATAAGCTGTTGTTTCACATTTGGTAGCTGTATGTGTATTGGTGAAGTTATATATTTCACTACATGAAAGCTGAAAAGTTTGCCTTGTTTCAAATTATGTGCTGTTTTGTAATTAAATTTATAAGTGGACGTTGTTTAAAACTAAACTCAACTCTTGATTATCACAGGGTTGAATATACATTTGGTAGCTTATCCAAAAGTCTTGTTTTATTACTGTGATCTGTGCCCACTTTTAAAAACCCCGCCTTATTCCCATTGTCGATCTTAGCACATCAAAAAGTGAGCAGGGAAAATAACAGGATATGGAATTCAAACCAGGCAATATAGATCTTGTAAAGAATTCCAAAAAAGCATTTTAGAAGAAAAAGGATGGAACAAGGAGCTAAAACCAAGTTTAATGGGAGAATTGTCCCTACCCATACCTGCCAAATAACCCTTTACTATTTGGGAAATAATTTGGATATCTATGTTCCTGCTCAGCCCAAACCAATATAAACGTAATTACTATACACTACCTTAATATTGTGATGAAAATCAGTAAAGCTAGCACATTTTCTAAAGATTGAAAAGGATATATTTATTATGACTGATGAAAGTTAAATGTAACTTTTTTATCGTGTAACATTTGGGTCTGGAATCACTTCAGTATATCATTTGAAATTTTAGACAATTTTGGTGCTAATTACCTTTTGTGAATTTTTTAAGACTCTTAAGCCATGTCCATTGCTGGCTGCACCCCATGGTAATGTTATATGTTCTTGTATCTAACAAGTTGTGTATTTTTTTTCTAGAGAAACACTTTCCGTGTATTTTTTTCCAGAAATTTACATTTTATAGTTCTTTTATAACAACTATTCTAAGATTTAAAAAAATCTATTTCCTATCTTGGCATGGAATCCCTCCCCAAAATTGATTTGTATTATGGCTAAAATATTTTACTATGTCTTTAAGGAAAAAAAAATCAGCTTGGTCTCTTTGATATCTGTATTGGAAAATACAATATTACAGTATAAAACCAAATGCTTAAATTTGAAATTTAACAGCCAGTTTTAATAATATTCCTCTAAGGCTAAAGTCACATCAGTAACTGGCTGGTCATGTTATTAATGTGTTTTAATTCAGCACTTTGGGGTTTTATATTTAAACAAACATTTCTTTAAATACACTTTAAAAACAGAAAATGGCTTAGTGATATTTTGGATTTTGTTAAAGAACCTAAAATTTGTACACTTGCATCTCAGAGACCCTCTATACAGACAAAGGAGGGGCACTAAAGATAATTATCTACAAATTCAAGTTGGATAAGAGGGAAATGGGACAATGGGGTATTTTTATCTTTGGCAGGCAGTAACTAAAGTGTATAAAGTGTTTAATATTCTGCTTTGTAAAGTTTTTACCCAATTCTATTTAAAAAAATTATTCTATAAGTTGTCAGTGTCTTCCATACTGAAGCAGAAAACTGAGTGAAAAGTGTTTGACTTTGATTTCTAAAATCAGGTAATCCTGAACAAAAATACCAATCAGAGGGCACTAAAAAGTACTGTGGATTTATATAAATACAGACCTTTTAAAGTTTGACAAAGAAAGGACTTTGTATTATATCATTGTGTTTTTATTGGGTTTGAAATATTTTTATAGAAACCTTTATGAATTTGGCATAAGGGCAAGTTATTTGTAAATGTGTCTTCATTTGTGCACAGTAGAATTGTGAGGTTTTTAATAGAAGTCATGAGATTTTTGTATATCTGCATTAAATATTAAAAAGGGCATTCTTTTCTAACGCTACCAAGAAATTTAATTTTCCTTTGGAATATAAAAAAGATACAGTGTGCACAATAATAGCTCTAATTCCACCAGTGCTAATATTGGAAAAAATTTATAAAGTAAGTTTGAATAATAATTATTTAAAATATATGTCAATACTATGTACCTGTACACTGCTGTTGGTAGGACATATATTAAGTCACATAAAGAGATATTTTGCTGCTATTCTTACTGAATTTTTTTATTGGTTAAAGCAGCATACCATCACATTGTTTGCTTTGATAGGGAAAAAACAATCTTTGCTTCTTTGATGGAAATAATATATTTTCTTTTGTGAAATATATTAGACTGTAGATTATACTTGTACCCTGAAATGAAAAGAAACTGGTCATTTCTTTGGTTCACAGTATAAGTAATTAAATGGAAAATGATTCTCAATCATTTCAATCTCAGATACAAGCCAATTTTAGACACCGTTAGTGATTATGGATAAAGACATGGAGGTTACAATACTAAGGTTATTAGATTATTAATATATATATCATTTATACCACAGCTCTCAATTCAAATGGAAAAGGTTAAAATATACAAATAAACTAGCCAGAGATGGATAAGTCAATTTTCCTTAAAGTGGAAACTCAGTGTCTTGTAGAATTCAGTCCTCTCATATCTTAAGCTGTGATATGCAAGATATTTTCCCATTCTGGGCCACCAGTCACATCATACTTGGTCCAGTATTGTGCCAGGACCAGCTTGCACTGACCTGCAAAAACCAATTGTATACCTTTTTCCCCCCAGCCCACCTTTAGTGGCATCAGTTGGTAGCCTGAAATGGTCTATGAGGGGAGTATTCAGACTATCAACATTGGCAAACACAACAAATTAGGGCTCTGTTCGCCTGGCAAGCCAGTTATTAAAACATTAGCAGCATGCCACCTATTAGCCACCCTACAGGTCACAGCCCCATTTCGACTTCTGTGGATTGAAAAGGAAGCATATTGAAGCAAATCCCCATCAACCCATCCAAAACTGTATTTGGATCTTTTCCATGTGGGAATGATGAATTATGGTTGTCTTCTGACCAACACGTCCCTACGTAATCTCATGTTTTGATCAGACAAAATCTCCCTGGGCTGTCACTGAGCTGCATATCCATTGATCCAGATGATCAGGAAATAAACAGCTACAGAACTGATGGAAGGCAAATTCCAGCCTAAGTAAGGACTTGTTGTAAAGTAAGAAGGCTCAGATGGTCAAAGCTAGATATTGAGCAATTAAGGGCTGTTTGTATGGTTTGTAGATTATACTTAACAGTTATTTTACAAATGTTTATTGACCAGGTTATTTTAAATGTTTTTCTTGTCAATATATGGGCTTCAACAGGTCAAAGAAGAGAAAACAATAAGACTTTCATATCTGTTAATGCTTCTAGTAATAGACTTGACCAAGGATAATGTAAGAAGAACACAACCTACTCTCTCCCTACCCTACACATTGCCTCAGACAATGTGTCCACTCCATGTTTCAGTTACCATTTCATACTAACAACTCCGCAGTCGGTATCTCCAGTTCAGAGCACAGTACAGAATATAAAATCAATACATTCAATTGCTTGCCCAACATATGTACTTGCTTATGCAAGGTTCAGTATATCAAAAATCAAAAGGAACTCAGCATCCTTCTCCCGAACTGTTTTTTTTTTCTTCCTATGTTTCCAATCTCAGCAAATGACAGTTGCCTCCTACACTGCCGACTTATAACCAATCACCGTGTCCTGTCTATTTTGCTTCCTAAAAAGTCTTTAATCTTTATACTTCTCTTGATTCCCAGTATCACTAACTTAGTTCATACCCTATCATCTCCCTAGATAGCTGTCACGGAATCCTACTTGGTCTCCCCTGCCTTCATTCTTCCCTCTACAATCAGAATAATCTTCCTAAATCATAACTCTGATCTCCTGCGCCTAAATCTTTTCAGTGGCTTTCTGTTGCCATTATGAAAAAGTGCTTGCTCCTTACTATGTTTTACAAGGCCCCTCAAAAGCTGGTTCTTGTGTACTTAATCTCTCTGCACTACGCCTGTCCCTTTTCAACACTCAGCTTTACTGAATTTGTTTTTTCAGTTCCTTGTGAGAGACATGCCTACTCACTTCCAGAACTCTGCACATGCTTTAGCTTCTCTCTTTAGGCCCTCCCCACCAAACTGACCAATCCACAGCTTTAAGACCTTTAGACATAAGGTCCCCAGGAAAATTTCTTTGTTAATTCCACTTCTGCTATTTCATGTGCTTTCAGAGAACCCTGCACTTACCCCATCAGTACTTGTGCTGTATTGTAATAGCTTATTTGTCAGCTCCTTCTTTTTCTTAAAAAAGATTTATTCATTTATTTGAGAGAGAGCACGCATATGCACATGCACCCATTCAAGTGGGAAGGGGCAAAGGGAGCGGAAAGAAAGAACCCCAAGCAGCCTCCATGCTGAGCACAAGCCAGAGGCAGGGCTGGATCCTTCCAACCCAAGATCACTGTGTTAGCCGAAACCAAGGGTCTACCACCCAACCTACCAAAGCCATGCAGGCAGCCCTGACACCTTCTTCCTTTAGACAATAAACTTCACAGGCAGAGAGCATGTCTATCTGGTTCACAAATTGCATTGTCTAACACAGTGCCTGGCACATAATAAATGCTCAAAATATTTGGCAAATTAATAAATCAACTTCATTTACTCATGTACTCCCTATAATACATTAACAAAGATTTAGCACTGGTTGTATTTTAGAGTTCTTTCACTCCAAAAGTATGCTTATAATGCATAAAGAAAGTGAATTAATGTATACGTTATATTTATAAAGTTTATTCACTTTTGATGGAAGTATTGCTACTGTTTGCATATGTAGGATTACTATCATACACTTGCATATTTTTAAGAGACTGTATGTATTTTCAATGTTGTACTTGATGAAATCACTTTTCTCCAGAAAGAATATTTTAGAATACATGTGGTCATTGATGCTACCTAGATTTCATATTTTTCCAGTATTTTTCAATAGACTTTTATCTACTAAATTTTGATTTTTTAAAAAAAAACTCAGAAGTTGCGATCAGGAATTCTCAAGGATCTAAGCTTGGGTATTTCAGGCTACAGAATAAATCCACTACTAGAATGTTCGAGTCACCCGGATCGTATACGTTAAATAACATGTATATAAAGTACTTTGTTATTTTTTCCAATAAATAATACTCTTTCACAACACTGCATCTTTAGTTTCTCTTCTGATCTCTATATCACGTACCTTATATCAGTTAATTGCTGCCACACCAAGTTTAGAAATTGCCAAAGCAACAACATACCTGAAAGCGAACCATCCCTAATGCTGCAGCAGAAAGCTAAGGCCTGATGTGTATATGGCTTCTCAGGTGATAGAGTAGTAGGAAAACCTAGCTCAAAATCAACCTCTACATCCAAACTGTATTTCTCCTTTGTTGTCTTGACTATTGTGTAAATTAGAATTATTGAATGAGCTCTGCAGGGACCTGCTAAGATCCAGAACTTAATCATGCACATCCTTATTAAATTTGAGTTATCTTTTCAGCAGTTAACATCTTATCATTTAGCCTTCCAACAACTTAATTAGTTGGAAATTTCCTTGATAACTCTCCAGTCCACCACAGAATACAATGAATTTTATCATAAGGCCCTGCCTCTTTTTAATTGATTTACTCCTTTATTATAAGAAGCTAGTTGATGGTATATTTTTTAATGTGAGTTTTTTTAACAGAAGAATGAAAATTCTATGTACAATATCCTTATTTATACCATTGCTGTTTTAAGACAAAATCTTAAAAGAGTTATTCCTTGAGGGGAAGGGATGGGATATGTAAAAAATCCTATCAATATTTGAGTATATATGCCATTTACTGAATGCCCTTCTCTGGTCTGCTAAAATTGCTTCTGTTGTATAGTTTCTTGGTTTTATATATGTAATATCAAAAATATTTATGATTCCATTATTTGGTGTATTTTCAGCTTTAATAGGCACAGGAGTATATATGTAAATGCAACATATAAATAAAGGCTAAGAAGAAACAATCACAAAAGGAAAACACACTGCTTATTGTTGGTTTGGAAGGAATAACTTAAATAAATTGGCCTTGCACAAAACTTTAAGGATGATTTTTCATATAAGGTGAAGGGCTTGTTTAAAATTAGATCCGTGGCTTTCAAAGATTTTTAGTTTGGTTTGCCCTAAGTGAAATCTTACATGAATAGCCAATATTTTTCAGCAATAAAAGCAGAGCTGCTATAATTGATTTTGTTGTAGGTCCAGTTCCCTGGGAAACAGAAGAAATTAGCATGCAGGAAGTTTATTAGGGAGTGCTCTGGGATCAGCAACTGTGAAGGAAGTAAAAGAAACAGGATTAGACAAAGAGAGGCATGCAATACAGTCACAGCAAGGCCTCAGCGACTCTATGGGGTGCCCTCAAACAGAGACAGCCCTTAAGCATTAACCTGTGTTGGGACAGGGGAGCTCTTCAGCCAAAAGCAATTCCCAGAGAGAGCTGACAGCTGGGGCTTGTCATCTGGCAGCACTCCCAGCAGTTACCAGAGTAAATCCTTTGGCTCTGAGGAGAGGAGCTGAGCCGCCCAACACAGCCTCCACTAGGGACTCTTGTTCTCACCTTGCCCTCCATGATACCTGAGTCACTTCCAAAAACCCCCACTCTTTAGAATACAATATGAGGATGACTAATTTAAATCATAAACTCATTGGTTTGGCCAAGATGGATTTTTTTAAAAAGTAGTGGTAGAGCCTTTAGTCTTCTTTATTGCCTGCTGCTACTGTGAGATTCAGGTCTTCGGCTTTGATAACGTTTGAGTTGACTAAACATTATACCCAGGATTCAGCAAAGGCTTGAAGCTACTAGGAACAGGTGAAAAAAAATGATTGACAGAAAAGCCCATTACTTAAAACTCGGAGTAGGAAATCCATGAGATTTTTGTATATGTAACCTGCTTAGATTAACTATAAGCTAATAAATCCCTGAGATGGGGTCTCACAAGACATCAGGACAAACCATCATTAGGGTGTGTCTTAGAGGTTGGGTATGTTCAAGCCTGACACGTAAGTCTGCTTTGTGCTTTCTGGCCTCTTTCCCAAGTTCCAAAGCAGTTTTACTTCTCAAATTTTTGGAGCACGTTTAAAATAAAATTTTCAAAGGCAGAGCAGAACTCACTTGTAAAGAAACTGTATCTTTCCCAACCCCAACACACAATCGTGACTGATTTATGACTTGGAGATTTGGTCCTAATCATGACCTTCCTATTTAATTTTAGCACAAAAGTTTTCAGCAACTGGAATTGGCAATTGATAGGCACTTGAAAAGAGCTTTCTCCAGTCTTGGTCCAGAATATTTTGGGGCCCCCTAAGTATAATTTTAGCTGCTATTTTTATCCCTGGAATCTTAGGAGGTAGCAAGATCAAGCAAGACAGTGGCCGTAAGCCAAGTACATATTAAAACTGTAGCAGTGTTTAGGCAGATTCCCCCCTTTGGTTATATGAAAATATTAGAACAATAGGCAAATCAACTTTCAGATAAAAAGATCTCTTTATGTCAGACCTGAATTTAAGACTTGGTTCTGCTCTTGACTATGTGTACAGTTTGTATAAGTCTTACCCACATCTCTTTAAACTCCAAGATCCTCATCTCTAAAATGGGGGAACTGTTATGATCGGTTAAATTATTGCATATCTTCTTTTGTGCCTTACACATAGCAAGCTTTCAATAAATACTGGTCCTTATTATTAAATATAAATAGCCACATGTAAGAGAGGACTTTTTTCACTATCCATGGAAAGCTTTTTCATTGAAAGCCATAAAAGTCCTGATCTTTTTCATTGTTGGCAAAAGACTGATAAATACAAGCAAATTCTATGCTGTGATCCCAATTCCTCATGACTGAAATCTTTTTGACTTCTCTTATTATTGTCAACTATTAGTGCTTCATGAATCAAAATGATCATAAAAAGAAGGAATGAAGAACCTAAAGAGTTGATCAACAGAAATGAAGTAAATGTGCTCTATGCAACCACTTTTTTTAATGAAATACTGTGTTTTCTTTAAATATCTATTTACTACAATGCCATGCATTTTCCGTTGCTCCTTTGCCTTAATAAACCTAGGTGCGTGATTACACTCACCAATGCATGGGCAATTCTGCTGTGCATGTGAACAATTCACAAAATGAAATCAATTCCAAAAATACTTTTCTGTTTTTTTCCAATTGCATTAGGCCAAGAATATTAAGCTATGTTTATAGAATCACAAACACTATCTTGCTTTGATTTCAAAGGTAAATTTGAGACTAATTTGTTGGTCTGTTACATTATGGTATTTATCAATACACCCTAGAAATGTTTCACCAAGATAAATATAATTATATATTAATACTCTAACCAAAAAATCCTGTACCTACTAATACACATGGATACATTCTGTGTACAGCTAGATAGAATGAGCTAGAAATACTATTAACATGTAATGCTTATAAGAATATTAATATGTGGGATGCCTGGGTGGCTCAGTGGGTTAAGCCACTGCCTTCAGCTCGGGTCATGATCCCAGAGTCCTGGGATCGAGTCCTGCATGGGCTCCTTGCTCAGCAGGGAGCCTATTTCTCTCTCTGCCTCTGCCTGCCTCTCTGCCTGCTTGTGTGCTCTCTCTCTCTCTCCTTCTCTGACAAATAAATAAATAATAAATAAATAAAATATTTTTAAAAATAATATTAATATGTTCATAAAGTCTTATCTTTTTAGTCTGTGAAAACATGCTAAAAGCATAGTATGATCTTAAGTAATCTTTGTTTTAACAAATCTTCATTTACATTGTTCTATCCTCCATTCCTCTATCTTATTTCCTTTTCTTTCAAACAATCCTCCCTACCTGAAAAGTGGAAGTTTCTCAAATCAGATGTTTACAGACATGAATGTTTTATAATAAGCTATGGCATATCTTTAGTGCCATCTCTTAATGCATTTCAAAACTGGTTCTCCCACATTTTCCTTACCTGTCAATTTATGCTTTCAGATATTTTTATAAGATGCTCAGATAGAGCTGATGCTGGCCAAATACAGTTCTCCCCAGGCATTTTTCCCTTTTTCAAGTTGTAAGAAACATATATCTTGAGAGCTCCTTGCCCGGCTAACCTATCATCACAATCGTCTCCTGCTGTAATGGAAATATACTGTGCTTTTCCTTCCCTCCCCCTATCACTGACACCCAAGTTTGATGGCATGGGCTTTTTTTCCACTAACTTGGCTTGCAAAGGCCCTAGGCTGACAAAGAAGACATTATTTTTGCAATGCAGAAAGATTCAGACGCAAAAAGACCTAAGCTTTCATACTTGTTTTAAATTACAGGTACCTTACTGATACCATTTACTAGTTCTAGGTGCTCCTGCTTCATCTCTGCCAAGTCAAGTAAGACAAACTACCTTGAATGGGTGAGTCACTTCTCTTCATCAGTGGCTGTCTGAAATGCTCATACCTGGAGAAGCAATAATGCTGACGCCTCAAAGTATATCCATATTTGATATTTCATATCTCCATTGACATAGAGCAAAAGCTCCATTGACATGGAGCAAAACTGTTGCACCCTTTGCATGCCTCTTGTATTTCCCCTAACGTCTACTGCACTTCCAGTCTGATGCAGTGCTTTCTTCCCAGCAGAAGTGTGCTTTTCAATGCAATCTGATCTTCAGAGGAGGCCCAGAGAATGGACAATGATTTTTTGAGTAGATTTGGCACATACAATCAGAGCAGGACTGAAATAAAACTTGCTGTGAGACACCATCTGTTGCCAACTTTTTCCTTTAAATACAGAAAAGGGACATCAGTATGAACTCATGTTCAGTTTAATATAGATACAGATAAAAGATATGGAAATAAGTACAGGTTATATATATATATATATATATATATATATATATATATACACATATATATGTGTGTCATTTTTATTGAAGGAGTCATGACATGCCATCCCAAAATATGCCACTTTGGTACATTGATTATTTTGAACTGAAGGCACTTGAAAAGTAGCAAATGCAGGAAAAGGCTTTTTCTGAGCTCCTCTTATGTGCCTAAAGAAAGATGTTCCAAAAGGAACTCATTGTCATAACCTGCCTGTGAGTTTCACCAGCCAGGGAACATTAACTCTTATCACAAGAGAGGAGACTGGAAGTTGACACCACACCCAAACTCTGTCATAAACCATCATACCTCTCTCCTATCTATTCTTCAAAGAGTCCATTCATCTCCCCTAAAGATCATATATTGCCTCCTAAATCCTCCATTCCCACTCCCTTCCTCTCTCAAAATAATATAAAAGTTCTCAAATCTCACTGATTTGGGGGGCAGGGGGTATTCACTTTTTTTTTCCTGTGATACTTCTGTGCACCTAATAACAATAAATTTATATACCTTTTCTCTTGTAGATCTGCCTACTGTCAGTTTATTTCATAGACCCAGCCAAAAAACCTAGAAGGGTAGATAGTCTTTTCCCTACAGTACACAATCTTGTATATCCAAGTTGAGATCACTTAGAAATAACACACCCTGGTAGTAACCAGCACACCAGCACCCAGACCTTTGTGTCTAATACTATTGTCCAATAAAAGGAATCTAAGGTCCCTGGAAAAATGGCCAATTCTAGGGCTGGACAGGGAATATACAAGATGAGCTTGGGATATCTTGTAGTGCCAGAAAGTGCCAGAAATGCTCATGCGTGCACACATACACACACACACACACACACACACACACACTGTAAGAGCCTATTGAAAGGGTTCCCAATAACAAAAGCTGGAACAATTTGAGCAAGAAAATACTTAAAGTAGTATTGGATTATAACCCAAAATATAAAATACATATCCATGAGTTCATCCTGATATAAATAAATGATGACATCAATAAATTAATAGGAAAAAATAGACAAATCTCCTGTCAAAGAAAAATTCCAAATAATTTATGAGGATAATGCCCCTTCAAGAAAGTGGAGCATAACTCCCTTAAATGTGAGCTTTTACTTTCTAAAGAGTACAGTATGGGAGGGAGTAGAGGGAGTAACTTTATATTGAAGAAGCCTGACAGACACTACCTCAACCAGGCCATCAAGCTTAATGCCATCAGTGATAAGTCATGTTGACAGCATATGCCCTTGATAGGATATGATGAGAATGTCACTTTACATCTGTGGTCTTCCACTCAAGAAACTATAGAGTTGAGCTGTTTATGAGAAAAACATCTGATGAGCCCAAACTGAGGATCATCCTACAAAATATCTGACTAGTACTCCTCAAATCTGTCAAGGTCATCGAAAACAAGGAAAGTTTGAAACACTGTCCTAGACAAGTGGAGACTAAGGACACATGATGATTAAATGTAATCCTGGAAAGGATTCTGGAACAGAAAAAAGACATTAGGGAAAACTAAGAAATTTTGAACAAAACATAGATTTAATTAATAACAGTGTATCAATATTGGTTCAATAGTTGTGCCAAATGTAATATACTGTAAGTATAAGTATTAATGTAAGATGTTAACAATAGGAGAAACTGGATGCTGGATATGCAATGCCCTTACGTATAATCTTTGCAACTTTTCCATAAATCTAAAACTATTCTAAAATTAAAAGTTTAGGGGTGCCTGCGTGGCTCAGTCCATTAAGCATCTGACTTCGGCTCAGGTCATGATTTCAGGGTCCTGAGATCAAGCCCCACATCAGGCTCCCTGCTCAGCAGGGAGTCTGCCTCTCCTTCTCCCTCTGTCCCTCTGTGCTTTCTCTTTCCCTCTAATAAAGTCTTTAACAACAACAAATAATAATAATAAAATTAAAAGTTTATTTTTTAAAAAAGTAATTTAACAAATTTCAATTGAACTCTTAGTCATGTCAGTAACTACATATTATCCCCTTTACAATAAATATAATTTGTGTTATCAGACAAAATATGTTTCTAATGACTTCTGCTTTTTCACTCTCCTTTTTATAGATTATTTTACAGCAGCAATATAAAATTCACTTTAACTCACTCTCCTTTGTAAAATCACTGATCTATAATATTCCGTGTGAGCATATGATCAATGTTTAATCATTTTCCCGGGGAGGCGGGGAGAGAAATAATAAGAATCTACTTGTTGTAATACAAAAGCGAGTAGCTCACTCCTAATAGAGTCCTTGGGTTTGACATATACTCCCATACTTCTATAGGTTCCTACTAGGTATGGGTGTGTCTCCAGAACACCCTGGAAGTGGGCAGGCGGGAACAGTGACAGTTGACTTAGGGGACCTGAAGAGCCTCACCACTGTTGATATTCTCTGCTCAGGATGACACTGTATGGGAACACCGTCTCCTTCCTCCCCAACGCTCTAAGAACAGTCTCAGTCTCAAAGACAGTCTACTCATTAGAGTTTGGAGGCCCCAAAATATTTTAAAGAGTCTCTTAGGTCAGTTTCCCAGGGTTGATATCAATGTAAAATACATCTGTGGCCTTGGAGGACGCCAAAGAGGAAGCATGTAGGGAGAGGTCCTACGAGCCTGGCAACCCCATTTGCACTCCTGCCTAGCCATAGGGCATCCTCAATATATCTGCATATCACTGAGAGGCCCTCTCAGGAGGAAATAGCCGGTACTGTGTACTCTCTGGAGTGTAAGGTTTTACCAGATTTGATAACTGCTGCTGACAGTTATTACAAGACCTCTGGCTTAGGAGAATTTGAAGACATTTCTGCCTAACTATCTCCAGTATACTCGCAACCATATTTTGAAGGTCAGCTACTCTAACTATCCAATGTGATTATGAAGACTATCTGTACATTGAACAGGTGACATGACAGAGAAAAAGAACTGCACTTTCTATGTATTCTTAACTCCTGCCCTCTAGGAATCAGACTGTGTCTTGTCTTTCTTATTTGTAAATGCCACTTTGATCTAACTCTCAAAGAGGAAAACATTATCAGATAAGGTTTAAAAAACATCTTGAGTTGGGGGGCACCTGGGTGGCTCAGTGGGTTAAAGCCTCTGCCTTCGGCTCAGATCATGATCCCACGGTCTTGGGTCTTGGGATCGAGCCCCGCATCGGGCTCTCTGCTCTGCAGGGAGCCTGCTTCCTCCTCTCTCTCTGCCTGCCTCTCTGCCGACTTGTGATTTCTGTCTGTCAAATAAATAAATAAAATCTTAAAAAAAATGTTTAAAAAAATCTTAAGTTGGGTTAAGTATTAAATTTAAATTAACTTGGTTATATTTATATATCAAATTTATATACATTTATTATGAATGCTTATTATATTTATTTTTAATAAACATTTTACAGGAATATAGTAAGGTGCTAATAGTAGTGATTTCTGAGTGATGGGTGTGTTTTTATTTAATTTTTTTGTTTAATTTATATTCTACACTACATGTACACTAATAATAAAAGGTTATTGTTTTTCATATATGCTAATTTGTGCATTCAGTGCATTAAACTTCTCTACTTTCTACCTGTTTCTCTGCCTAGCAGAAAAGTGTTTTTTAAAAGGATAATCTAGGGGCGCCTGGGTGGCTCAGTGGGTTAAAGCCTCTGCCTTCGGCTCAGGTCATGATCCCAGGGTCCTGGGATGGAGCCCCACATCGGGTTCCCTGCTCCGCAGGGAGCCAGCTTCCTCCTCTCTCTCTGCCTGCCTCTCTGCCTACTTGTGATCTCTGTCTGTCAAATAAATAAATAAAATCTTTTTTAAAAAAAAAACTTTAAAATTTTAAAAATAAAAATCTTAAAAAAAATAAAAGGTTAATCTATTTAATAAAATAGAAAAGTTACAAAAATATACACTAAGAATATTAATATACTGAGTTCCTATTAATAAATAAAATGCTTCTCAAAGTTTTCCATGAAGTGTTGGCCTCCAAGATGGAAATTTCCAAACTATTTTCACTTGCTACTATAAAAATTGCATGAGTGGTCAGGCCTAAACACAGATGGGAACACTTGGTGATGCCTGGATGACAAAAATGATAATAAGGGCCAGATGCTGAGCTGTTTTCTTTACACTGAACCTGGTCTATGGGGGCCCAAAGTGCCCCAAAGGTGATGGCATAATTGGTTCCTGAGAAAATGAACTTAATGTCATGGAAAGGTTAGTCATAACACTGAAAACCATTTGAACTGAGAACTGGTTACTGCCAGTTACTTTGAACCCAATTTCTACAGTTATTTCTTCAACTGTTTGCATGCCTGGAATTAAATTCTAGAACCCTGAAAACATGTTTCATAAAGTTCCCTACTTCTGCTGCTTATTCACTCCTTCCATAACAGAATGGCAGGAAGGAAAGGAATAATTCCAAACCAAGGCTGAAAGATGTTTCTTTTGAAGCCCCCATGGGTTGTCTGCTGGAACAGTCTGTTTTTACCCTTAAGTCAGCAATAATGCTTATTTTAGTATAACTGATCAAATAAACAGCAGGCCCGAAATTCTTATATCTTAAATCTTAATTATTTCTTCTATGATACCCAAAGTATCTTGCAGACCTGCTCAACCTGGCTTTGCCATAATCTGGAGAGCCTGGGAATTAGGCATAGCCCTGAAACCAAATAATCTGATCCTGCTCACAAGTGATTTGCTGATCTATGGACAATTGTCCACCCGCCAAGCCCTACCACTGCTTTCCTCTGTCCCTTCATGTAAACGTGTAACTTGAACACTGCAAACATAAAAATCAAATCTAAATAGAGATTTTTAAAAGGCTTTATTACTTCTTTCAATGTTTTCTCAAAACAATGGTCAAAGCCAAAATTTCTTACGTGTATGTTATCCAGACGTTTGCATAGAGAAGAGAACTCTTTGGAATCAGTTTGTAACTTTAGTGGGCATTTGTTTCCATACTGAGATTTTTGTTTTATTTTGTTTTGCTTTTTTTGCGAAGGTTTTAGAGGTATACTTTTTCTTTTGAATCACTCAATCCACAACACTTACTAAACACCTACAGTCTGCAGAGCAATACATTGAATGCTATAAGAAATTCAAATTATAAAACCTAGTACTTATTTTTTTTTAATTTTTTAATAAACATATAATGTATTTTTATCCCCAGGGGTACAGGTCTGTGAATCGCCAGGTTTACACACTTCACAGCACTCACCAACCCTAGTACTTATTATTCAGTTTATAATCTAGCTGAAGATATCAGAAATAACTCTAAAAGCTTTAAGAGCAACAGCAAGAGATAGAAAGAGATTATAAATCCAGCTCTGTGGATGACTATGATGAAGTCAGAACACTACTGGATGGGAGAGTGACATCAGCAAAATTGTGGCAGAGGGACTTCTAGTGCTATTACAGAGCATACTGCAGAAGTAAACTTCCTTAGGAATATCATTTATAAAACGTCAATGCTTACAGTGAATTTGGAACATACACAAAGTGAAAACCTTGCAAAATAATAGGCAAAGAGTAGTATCTATAGAAGTGGAACGAGCAAAGAGCAAAAGAAAGCATATTGGACTGGAAAAGAAACCATTGTCTTAAACCATCCATGATTTATAACTTTCACCAATACCTTAAAGAGGGGGAATTTAAAACACTTATGTGTGTATGCATGGTGTATTTGTATGTAATATCTCTAGAAGATTATACCAGACACTGATAATAGAGAGGTTGCTTCTGGGTAGAAAAACTGGAACAGAGGGAAGAAAGAGATTGAATATTTCACTGTGTGCCCTATTGAACCTTTTTATTTTGTTCTATGTGTATGCATTAAGTAGTTTAAAAAAAAAAGCAAACAATTTTTAAATGCATGCATATAATATCTAAGAGGATTCTTACCAGTATGTTAATACTGGTTGCTTTTCTTTTCTCTTTTGTATTTTATAGTGTTCAAATTTTCTACAATAAATGTGTATTTAATTTATAATAACAAAATACATATTTTAAATTTTTCTTAAAACATGGAAAAATAGTGAATCAAAATAAATAAAATTAATAATGTCAATATTCCCACTGTATAGCATTACTAGTTCTTGCATATAATTTCACTTAACAATATAGAAAACTAAATATAGTTCTCATTAAACAGTACTCATTTTTAACTAACCTCTTTTGTTTTCTTCATTAATTCTACATCTTAAGGACCTTACCAGGTATTCTTAGAGATTCTTGAATTAAGTGGTCCCTGCCCCTGGGTATTTAGGTGTCTGGGAAATACAAAATTGGATAAGGAGCAGTCCAAACATGCTTGAACACGGCTAATTTCTATGTATTACCTACTCAAGACTGGTCCTAGAGAAGCAGATGCAGCTAACAAAGGGTAGCATAAATGAAGCTTTCATATATAAAATGTCTTTAAAACTTTTATACCTATACCTATTAATATCTGGATTAATAGGCGACATGAGAAAGTTTTACATTTTTTCATTATGACATTTCTCCAAAGAAAATATACAAATGGACAGACAATTAAGTTCTGAAATGATACTCAACATCACTAGTTATTAGGAAATGAAAATAAAAATGAAGACCCTACTTCATCCACAAGGATGATGATAATCCGTAACAGATAATAACACATGCTGCAAAGGATGTAGAGAAATTGGAACCCTCATACATTGTTGATAGTAATGTAAAATCGTGCAGCTGCTTTGGAAAACAGTTTAAAAGTTCCTCAAAAAGTTAAATTTAGAATTTCCATATGACCCAGTAGTTCCACTTCTACATATAAACACCAGAGAAATGAAAACACATTTCCACACACACAAAAAAATTGCACATGTTCACAGCAGTATTACTATAAACAAAAAGTGGAAACAACCCAAATGTCCATCAGTTGATGAATAGCTAAACAAAATGTATCGCCATACAATAGAATATTATTTACCATAAAAAGTAATGATGTACTAATCAATGCTACAACATCCATGAACCTTGAAGATATTATGCTTAAGTGAAAGAAGTCAAACACAGAAGTCCACATATGATTGCATGATAACATTTATAAGACATGTCCAGTGGTAGAAAGTGGATTAGTTTTCCAGGAGCTGAGGGGAGGAGAGAATTGGGAGTGACCACTGATGGATACAGAGTTTCTCTTAGAGGTGATGAAAATGTTCTGGAATTAGAACAATCCAGTGGTGATGGTGCTAAAAACTACTGAACTGTATATTTTCATGGAATGAGTTTTATGATATGTAAATTATATCTCAATGATTTTTTAAGATTTCATTATGAGCTGCATGCCCAAAATCAGGGTATCAACCTGAGTATCAACCTAAGTTTATTGACCCAATGGCATAAGCATAATGAGACTGATTCTTTGGGAGACCATAATGATATTATTACTTGTTAACTGATATGTTTAAACTATTTCAATACAGGCCATATTTAAAATCTCCTCAAAGATAAACTAATTCTTAAAGTTTACCTTGGGACTTATTGCTAAAAGAAAAGTAATATGACACACAAATAAAAGAAAATTTGCTATTTTTCCACAAAACTTCACTATAAAAGGATAGCGGTTCTGGTTGTTTTCAGTTTTATCACCAAGCTTGAACTACCAAATATCAAATTGTACTTATTACAGCAAGTGTTTGACAGCATATATAAATATGACCAAAGTCTGGCTTCAAATATTCATCAATATATTTCCTTCTATACTATATACAAAGATAATGCAATCTGTGTTTTCATTAAAATTAACTAAACATTATTATGACTGATTTTAAAATTAGAATCCATTTCTAACATTGAGAGTATACTGTAGTTATTCAACCTCTATGTATTTTGACTATTTCAATGAAAACATCTAAATTCTCTTGGTTGGTTATTTGTTAATGTAACATTGTAAGAGGACACAAACACAGCTGAAAAACTTTGCCCTATTCCTCCCCTATACACATGGAGTACTCAAGTTTTACTTAAAAGTGTTAAAATGCTAATTAAAACATTTTTATTTAACATTTCATTAGAAAATTTTTAATGAGCCAATAAAGTAGTACTTTATTTTATAATGCTGAATTAGCTATTTACTTCTGCATAACAGATTACCCCAAATCATAGTGACTTAAAACAAAAGCATTTATTATCTCCCAGTTTTTGTGGGTTTGGAATTTCATAGCAGCTCAGCTGGTGCCCTAGGTTCAGAAGGTCCCATAAGATTGTTGGAGCTACATTTATCCAAAGGCTTAACTGAGACTAGAAGATCCACTTCTACAATAGCTTACCTACATGGCTACTGGCAGGAGGCCTCAATTCCTCACTGCACATACATAGAGCTGTCTAATGTATCTTCAAAACCTTTCAACTGGCTTCCCCCAGAGTTAGTGACCCAAAAGAGAGGGCAAGGAAGAAGCCATGATGCTTTTTAAGATCTAGTCCTGAAAAATCACATATCATCATTTCCACCATGTTCTATTAACAAATAAAGTGAGTCCATCCCACACCCAGAGAGATGAATTAGGCTCTACCTTTAGAAGAGAGAAATGGCAAAGAATTTGTGGACATAATTTTAAATCTCCACAAGCCCTTTAAAATCAATTGATTAGCATGAGTATAATTAATGAATTGAAAATAAACCTTGTATATGTATTAGTTTGGCTCCAAATTTCGCTTGACTAATTTTGAAAATTCTACAATAGGACTCTAATTCTTTTGTTTGGAAAAATCTTCATCTATTTAATTATCACTATTTTCTGAAAGAGAAAGTCAAGGAATAACAATAAAAGCAATGTGACAGAGATTATTAATTCTCCTCAAACATTCCTGGGCTTCTGCAAATTTCACAGCCTTCCCTACAGTTTGATTGGGGCCATATAATGGGTTCTGAACAATAAAATGTAAGTGGAAGTGATGAATGTCACTTTCATGCTGAGACAGATAAGGCTGAGTTGCCTTTTTATAGCCCTCTTTTTCTGTCCATTGGCAACCATGAATAGCACACATTCCAGTTGGTGGATCTATAAGAAGGAAGATGTCCCAATTGCTATTGGACTGTGTTGTAAGTAAAAAGTAATCATTTATTGTGTTAAGCCACTAAAATGTGGGGATTTTTTATCCAGCATAGCAGAGCCTAAAGTGACTATTTCATACTGCTAACACTTCAGTTAAATATTTAAAAGTACAATTCTCTTATGTCCTAAACAAATTTGTTTGTCTTCACTGAAAATTAAGATGCTCCCTTTCAGGAATAAATAAAAGCAACTGATACCAGAATATTTAAATCTGGTCAATAGGACCTCATCTTGAATCCCCATCAACTATGATCTAGTGTAGACATAAAGAAAAATAGCCTCAGGAACAAAGAAACTTTGAAGAATGCATTTGAGGATGGAAATTCAATCTCAGCAAAACAGAAATTAAGAGAAATGATGAACGTTTATGCTTTTATGTTGAATTCACTCACATACTTCTTAAAGCTGAATCTGAGACTTAAAAAATTATCCATGGACAAGCGAAGGAAAAAAAGACAAGTTAAATAAGCATATTCCTAATCTTTGGATACTAAAATCTAAGATAAATTATTGTTTCACATGTCACAAAACCTAGAGCTATTTACATACTAAATAATCTAAAATTAAATTCTTAAATCCAATCACTATTGTTTAGAAATCCAATCAAAAGTGTCTTTTGCTATGAACATTGGGGTACATATGGCCCTTCTTTTCACCGCATTTGTATCTTTGGGGTAAATACCCAGTAGTGCAATTGCAGAGTCATAGGGTAGCTCTATTTTTAATTTCTTAAGGAATCTCCACACTGTTTTCCAATGTTCATAGCAGCAATGGCCACAATCGCCAAACTATGGAAAGAGCCAAGATACCCTTCAACAGACAAATGGATAAAGAAGATATGGTCCGTATATACAATAGAGCATCATGCCTCCATCATAAAGGATGAATACCCAACTTTTGTATCAACATAGACAGGACTGGAGAAGATTATGCTGAGTGAAATAAGTCAAGCAGAGAAAGTCAATTATCATATGGCTTCACTTACTTGTAGTACATAAAGAATAACATGGAGGACATTAGGAGAAGGAAGGGAAAAGTGAATTGGGGGAAATCAGAGGGGGAGACAACCATGAGAGACTGTGGACTCTGAGAAACAAACACGGTTTTGGTAGGAGGGGTGAGGGGCTGGGTGAGTCTGGTGGTGGGTATTAAGGAGGGCATGTATTGCATGGAGCACTGGGTGTGATGCATAAACAATGAATCTTGGAACACTGAAAAAATAATAAAATAAAATAAAATTTAAAAATGTCTTTTGGTCTACCAGAAAATAGATTAAGGGAGGTGAAGAGGATGATGATGTTCAAAAGAACAAGTGAGAATTGGGAATTAAGAAAACTAACAACAAAGGAAAAGCAGGAAAGACCATTTAATCAGTGGAAGGAAGAGGGAGCCAGATTATGTTAAATTAAGAAAAACAAGTATGATAATTAATTCAATTTCATTTAAAAAGAAAAAAGGACAGTGATTTGTTATTTTATTTTTTGTCTGCAGGTGGCAGCTCCTACTAAATATATAACAGAAGTGTTTCTGAATAATTTCCACACCATCATCAGGTCAGGCTCTCACCTTAAAAAGAGGTGGGGATGGGGGGGGCCAAAACTGTATTTCAGTTACTTCTCATATAATACCAAAGAACCAGTTTTTCAAAATAGCTTTAATTCTCAAAAAATACAAAATAAATACTTTTCTGGGTATATTAGAAACAAAATAACAAAGAGATGTACATTCTTCCAATGTAGCAAATCTCAATTATTTCTTAAGCCTTTTGGGTTTGTGTCTTGTGTTGTTGTTTTTGTAAATTTTGAATTGTTGGAACTCATTGATGTATTCTAGCTCAGATCATGAAATGCCGGACTGGGTGGATGGGACAAGCACTATACATTATACTCACTATACTCATTACATTAAAAAAATGATAAATATACACACAAAGACCACTGTTTATTTTTTCAAGGGTACATACATTTCTAAGTAAGTATGGAGAGTGTATTGGAAGAGGATGTATTGTATGCACTAATTCTATTGTCTACAGAGGAAAGGGAATGGGACTGGGGACAGAAAATGAAAGGAAAAAGGGGCTTGTGGGTGGCTCAGTTGGTTAAGTATCTGCCTTCTGCTCCGGTCATGATCTCGGGGTCCTGGGATCCAGCCTTGCATTGGGCTTCCTGCTCAGTGTGGAGTCTGCTTCTCTCTCTCCTTTTGCCCCTCCCCCTCCCAACTCCTGCTGTCTCTCTCTCTCACTCAAATAAATAAAATCTTTAGGGAAAAAAAAAAAGAAAGAAAGAAGGAAAGTGAAAGGAAAAAAATTAAGTACATTTAAATTTACACCAAGTAGTTCATGGTTTTGTTGCTTTGGTAAATAGCATGTTGTTTATTTCATTTTTCCAATCACTTGTTTTTAGTATATATAGAAATATATTTCATTTTTAGATGTTGGTCTTATATCCTGAAATTTTGCTAAATTCACTTAGTGGCATTGCTATGTTTTTTGCAAATTCATTGGGATTTCTTCTATTGGGATTTTCTTCTATTTCATCTATGTAGATGATTGTGTCATTTATGAATAAAAACAAAGAATGCCTATTTACCAATCTGCATTACTATTATTTCTTTTTCTTGCCTTATTTCACGGTCTACAACTTCCAGGTTAATAGAAATAGTAAGAACTGATATCCTTACCTAGTTCTTGATCTTAGCAAGAAAATATTTCCTCTTTCATCATAAAATATAATAATAGTTGTAGGTATTTAATAGACTCCATTTATCAGACTGAGAAAGTTCCCTTGTATTCTTAGTTTGCTGAAAATTTTTATCATGAATGGATGTTAAATATCAATTTTTTCTGCATCTAGTGAGAAGATCATATGTATTTTTTTCTTTTTAGTCTATGGATATGTGGAATTACACTGAGTAATTTTTGAACCGGAACCAAGCTTACATTCCTGGGATAATCCAATTAGGTTGCAATGTATTATCCTTGTTTATATTACTAAATTTGATTAGCTAATATTTTTCTGAAGATATTTACATCTATGTTTATAAGAGTGTGTATAATATTGGTATATTTCTTCTTGAAATGTTTGGTTGAATTCACTAATGAAGCCATCTAAGCCTGGAATTTTCCTTGTGGGAAGGAGGTTTTTAACCACTAATTCAATTTCTTTAATAGATACAGGACTACTCAATCTATTGCTTCTTTTCTTTCTATCATTATTTCTTTTTTATTATTATTACTAACATATAATGTATTATTTGTTTCAGGGGTAGAGGTCTGTGATCTGTCTCATCTTGAGTGAACTTTGGTATTTTGCATATTTCAAGGTATTCTTCCATTTCTTTCAAATTGTCAAATTTATTGGTATACAGTTGTTCACACATTAGCTTATTTTCCTTTTAATGTTTGTGAGATCTGTAGTGATAGAATTTATTTCACTTTGAATATTTGTAATTTGTCTTCTTTATTTTTTTATTAGTCCAGCTAGTAGGTTAACAATTTTGTTCATCTTTTCAAGGAAACATCTTTTCTTTTATTGATTTTCTTTATATTTCTGTTTCCTATCTCACAATTTCTGTTCTTACCATTATTTCCTTCCTTCTGCTGATTTTGCTCTTCTTTTCTAGTTTCTTTAGGTAAAAATTGAGGTCGTTATTCCTTCCTTTTTGATACAGACATTTAATGCTACACATTTCTCTCAACTGCTTCAGATGTCCCACAAGTTTTGATATGTTGTGCTTTCACCTTTATTCAACTCAAATATTCTCTAATTTTCTTTATAATTTTCTTTCGATCTAAGGAACCCATTTAGAATTGTGTTCTTTCATTTCCCAGTATTGCAGGATATTTCCAGATACCTTTCTGCTACTGATTTCTAGTTTACTTCTTTTGGAGTTGAAGAATGTATTTTTATGACTACAATCATTTTAAATTTGTAGAGATTTCTATATACAGTCTGCTTTGGTGAATATTCTATCTGTACTTAAAAAAATATATTTTGCTGTTACTGAATAGAATACTCTATAAATATCAATTAGATCTAGTTGATTGCTTTCTAGATCCTTAACTGATTTGGGGCCTGCTTTTTCTATCAGGCAGATAGGAATTACTGAGATAGGAATATTGAAATATTACTGAGTTACTGAGATAAGAATATTGAAATTCTACTTATATTTGTGGATTTGTCTACTTTCAGTTCTATCAGTTTCTGTTTCAGTCTTTTAAAATTGTGTTATTAGGTGTGTAGATATTTAGGATTGTTATATTTTTTGATACATTGATCTCTTTATCATTATGTAATATTTCTCTTTATCTCAGGTAAAATTTCTTGCTCTAAAGTCTACTTTCTCTGATATGAATATAGCCACTCAAACTTACTTTTAATCAGCTAATGCAAGGTTTATTTTTTGCAAACTTTTTTTTCTTTTATCTGGTCTATGTCTTCAAATTTAAATTACACTAATTTTAGGCAAAATATAGTTGGGTCTTGTTTTTATATTCAGTCTAACAAAGTCTGCCATCTACTTGGGATGGTTGAAGCATTTTTATTTGATGTAATTATTTATATAATTGAATTTAAATCCGCCACCTTGCTATTTGTTTCCTTTTTCCCCAGCACTAGACTGTCATTGCTTATTACTTGATGGGCAATTCACAGTAGGATAGAGAGGGTTCGCATTTCTCCTGTCCATCCTCAGCCTTAGGCAGACCATGAGTTCCCAGGACCCTGGATATGGACTTTTTCAGTATTTCTGCCTCTACCTCTCCCAGGAATCAAACTCTTGGAAGTCAGGCTGGAGAGAGATTTCTGTCACTCCTCCAGACCCCCTTTCCTATGTACCCAATGCAAGGTTCATGGTAGCGGCAGAGGGTTTCCTATTCTAACTTCTGTGGCAAATGGCTTTTGCTTCTACCCTTACCCTCAACAGGACTGTATCTTTACCTAGATCCAACAGTCCCCACACCACAACCCTACACACACACACACACACACACACACACACACACACACACACACGCATTCACACATACTGAGGCAATAGATCTTGGACTGGGTCTTAGGAGCATAATGGTTTCCTGGCCCTCCCCCAGAGGTTTACGGCTTTTGTTTTGCATATGAGAAAAGCCTAGAAAGTGGACAGATTTTCATGTCTGTGTGGCACCAAGGGGTATGCTGTCAGATCTCTCTACTCACACCCAATCTTTCTTGTAAAGACCAGGTAGAGACAATGGAAAAACACTGACAAATGAATGAGGACTCTAGAATTCCCCCAAATCCTAACATGTCATAAAATCGCTTCACCTTTGGCAGAACACAAAAGGAAGGGGTTGCTGCTATAAAAGAAAAAGGAAACAGTTAACATACAGTGTTT
Source organism: Mellivora capensis (assembly GCA_004024625.1). Taxonomy (NCBI): domain Eukaryota; kingdom Metazoa; phylum Chordata; class Mammalia; order Carnivora; family Mustelidae; genus Mellivora; species Mellivora capensis. Next base: position 7,614 of record PISX010015296.1, on the reverse strand, counting down.
ATTAGTGTCAGGTATACCCTTTGGTAATCATCAGATTGATCTCTATAATTAAAGTCTGTTTCTTGCTTTCTCTCTATTTTTTCCCCTTGCTTGTTTGTTTTCTTCCCTAAATTCCACATAGGAATGAAATCACACAGCATTTCTCTTTCTCTGACTGACTTACTTCACTTAGCATTATACTCTCTAGCTCCATCCAAGCCATTGCAAATGGCAAGATTTCATTCTTTTATGGTTGAATAATATTCCATTGTGTATAAATACCACATCTTCTCTACCCATTAATCTACCAATGGACACTTGGGCTCTCTCCATATCTTAGTTATTATAAATAATGTCTCTGTAAACATAGGGGTGCATGTATCCCTTTGAATTAGTGTTCTTATATTTTGGGGATAAATATCCAGTAGTGCAATTCCTGGATGGTAAGGTAGTTCAACTCTTAACTTCTTGAGAAACATCCATACTGTTTTCCACAATGGTTGCACCAATTTGTATTCCACCAAAAATGCATGAGTGTTCCTCTTTCTCCACATCCATGCCAAGACATATTGTCTCTTGTGTTACTGATTTTAGCTGTTCTGACAGGTGTAAGGTGATTTCTAACTGTAGTTTTGATTTGCATTTCCCTGATGATGAGTGATGATGGCATCTTTTCATGTGTCTGTTCACCATCTGGGTGTCCTCTTTGGAGAAATGTCTGTTCATGTTTTCTGCTCATTTCTAATTGGATTATTTGGTTTTTGGCTGTTGAGTTTAAGAAGTTCTTTATATATATGGATACTAGCCTTTATTGAATATGTCATTTGCAAATATCTTCTCCCACTCTGTAAGTTGCCTTTTAGTTCTTTGATTGTCTCCTTTCCTGTGCATAAGCTATTTATTTTTGATGTAGTCCCAGTGTTTTATTTTTGCTTTTGTTTCCCTTGCCTCAGGACACATATCTAGAAAGAAGTTGCTATGGCTAATGTCAGAGAAATATCTATTTCTTATGTTTCAGATATGGCTGAACACAGGGAAATGTGCTCTTTTCAGGATTTTTATGGTTTCAGGTCTCACATTTAGGTTTTCTATCCATTTGGAATTTATTTTTCTGTATGATGTAAGAAAGTGGTCCAGTTTCTTCTTTTGTATATAGCTGTCCAGTTTTCCCAACACCATTTATTGATGAGACTGTCTTTTCCCATTGGATAGTCTTTCCTGCTTTGTTGAAGGTTAGTTGACCATATAGTTGTGGGTTTATTTCCAGATTTTCTATTCTGTTTCATTGATCTGTGTATCTATCTTTGTGCAAGTACCATACTATTTTGATCATTACAGCTTTGTAATATAACATGAGGTCTGGAATTGTGATGCCTCTAGCTTTGCTTTTCTTTTTCGAGGTTGCTTTGGCTATTTGGGGTCTTTTGTGGTTCCATACAAATTTTAGGATTATTTGTTCCAGTTCTGAGAAAAATGCTGTTGGTATTTCGATAGCAATGGCATTAAATGTGTAGATTGCTTTAGGTAGTATCGACATTTTAACAATACTTGTTCTTCCAACCCATGAGCAGAGACTGTCTTTCAACTTCTTTGGGTCTCCTTGAATTTCTTACATCAATGTTATAGATTTCAGAATACAGGTCTTTCACCTCTTTGGCTAGGTTTATTCATAGGTATCTTATTTTTGGTGCAACTGTACATGGGATTATTTTTCTTAATTTATCTTTCTGCTGCTGCCTTATTAGTATATAGAAATCCAACAGACTTCTGTACATTGATTTTTGTATTTTAAGACTTTTCTGATCTTGTATCCTAATTCTTTCTTGAATTTGTTTTGAATACTAAGGCTTTACTCAGTTCTAACAGTTTTTTGGTAGAGTCTATATATAGTATCACGCCATCTGCAAATAATGAAAGTTTTACTTCCTCTTTACTGATTTGGAGTCATTTTATTTCTTTTTGTTGTCTGATTTCTGTGGCTATGATTTCCAGTACTATGTTGAATAAAAGTGGTGAGAGTGGACATCCTTACCTTGTTCCTGACCTTAGGGGAAAATCTCTCAGTTTTTCCCCATTAAAGATGATGTTAGCTATGGCTAATTTTCAGATAGCCTTTATTATGTTGAGGTATGTTCCCTCTAATCCTATTTTGTTGAGGGTTTTATAATGAATGAATGTTGTACTTTGTCAATTGCTTTTTCTGCATCTATTGAAGTGATCATATAGTTTTTAGACTTTCTCTTCTTGATGTGATGTATCACATTGATTATTTGCAAATGTCGAACCACCTTGCAGCCTCAGATTAAATCCCACTTGATTGTGGTGTATGATTCTTTTTTAAATGTATTGTTGAATTCGATTTGGTGAGAATTTTTGTAGCTATGTTTATCAGGGAAATTTGCCTGTAGTTCTTTTTTGTGTGCTACCAATGTAGTGGTGTCATTATCTGGTTTGGGTATCAGGGTAATGCTGGTCTCATAGAATGAATTTGGAAGTTTTCCTTCTTTTCCTGTTTTTCCTTTTTTTAATAGTTTGAGAAAACTAAGTATTAACTCTTTAAATGTTTGGTAGAATTCACCTGTGAATCTATCTAGTCCTGAACTTTTGATCTTTGGCACTTTTTTGATTATTGATCCAACTTCTTTGCTGATTATTGGTCTGTTCAAATTTTCTATTTCTTCCTGTAACAGTTTTGTTAGTTTTTATGTTTCTGAGGATTTATCCATTTCTTCTAGGTTGTCCAATTTGTTGGCTTATAGTTTTTCATAATATTCTCTTATAAATGTGTGTTTGTGGTGTTGGTTGTTACTTCTCCTTTCTTATTTGTAATTTCTTTTATTTGAGTCCTTTCTCTTTTTTTCCTTGTTAAGTCTGGCTAGGGGTTTATCAATTTTATTGTTTGTTTGTTTGTTTGTTTTCAAAGAAACAGATTCTGGTTTCATTGATCTGTTCTATTTTTTTTTAATGTATATATCACTTATTTCTGCTCTAATCGTCATTATTTCCTTCCTTGTGCTGGTTTCGGGTTTTGTTTGTTCTTTTTCTAGTTCCTTTGAGTATAAGTTTAGGTTGTATGAGATTTTTCTTGCTTCTTGAGGTAGGCCTGTATTGCTATAAACTTCCCTCTTAGAACTACTTTTGCTGCATCCACAGGTTTTGGACCACATTGTTTTCATTTTCATTTGTTTCCATGTACTTTTTAATTTCTTCTTTGATTTCCTGGTTGATCCATTCATTATTTAATAGCATGTTATTTAACCTCCATGTATTTGTAATCTTTCCAGATTGTTTCTTGTGGTTGATTTCTAGTTTCATAGCATTGTGGTCAGAAAATTGTTTTGTGGGTAATATGTGATCTATTCTGGAGAATGTTCTGTGTGCACTTGAAGAGAATGTGTATTCTGCTGTTTTAGTATGGAGTGTTCTGAGTAACCTGTTAAATCCATCTATTTCAGTATGTCATTCAAAGCCACTCTTTCCTTATTCATGTTCTCTTTAGATGACTTGTCCATTGATGCAAGTGAGGTGTTAAAGTTCCCTACTATTGCTGTATTATTATAATTGATTGGTCCCTTCATGTTTGTTATTAACTGTTTTATGTATTTGAGTGTTCCTATCTCAGGTGCATAAATATTTACAATTGTTATATCTTCTTGTTGGGTTGTCCCTTTATTATTATATAGTGCCCTTCTTTGTCTCTTGTTACAGTCTTTGTTTTAAAGTCCATTTGCCCAATATAAGTATTGCTATGCTGGCTTTTTAAAAAATCTATTTGCATGACAGATGTTTCTCCATTCTCTTTCAATCTGCAGGTGTCTTTAGGTCTAAAATGGATCTCTTGTAGGCAGCATATAAATGGGTCTTATTTTTTTTTTATCCATTCTGTCACCCAATGTCTTTTGATTGGAGTATCTAGTCCATTTATATTCAAATAAATTATTGTTAGATATATATTTGTTGCCATTTTATTATTTGTTCTGAGATTGTTTCTGAAGATTTTCTCTGATCGTTTGTCTTTCTCTCTTTCATGTTTTGTTGATTTTCTTTAGTGATATATTCAGATTTCTTTCTCTTTATTCTTTGAATACTTACTAGTGGTTTGTGATATATGCTTACCATTACATTTGTATATAACCACTCCATGATCTCTGCATTTAGCAATCTTCTTATTTGTTGATGTTGTCAACTTCAGTTAGTGTAGAGAAGTTAATTTTCTTATTAAGTGAATTGTGAGTGTTTTGTTTTTTTTTCTCACTTGCTTGTGTGCTTGATTTCTTTTTACCAGTCATTGCAAATATTTGTATAGAGTCCAATCTTGGAAGGAAGGACCTCAATTATGAAGAAATATTATGAAATATTCCAGTCCTTAATAATAAGATTCCCCTATTTTTTTTCTCTCTCTCTCTTTTTTATTTCTTTTCAGCGTAACAGAACTCACTGTTTTTGCATCACACCCAGTGCTCCATGCAATGCGTGCCCTCCATAATATCCACCACCTGGCTCCCCCAACCTCCCACCCCTTGCCCCTTCAAAACCCTAAGGTTGTTTTTCAGAGTCCATAGTCTCTCATGGTTCATCTCTCCCTCCAATTTCCCTCAACTCCCTTCTCCTCTCCATCTCCCCATGTCCTCCGTGTTATTTGTTATGCTCTGCAAATAAATGAAACCATGTGATAATTGACTCTCTCTGCTTGACTTATTTCACTCAGCATAATCTCTTCCAGTCCCGTCCATGTTGATAAAAAAGTTGCGTACTCATCCTCTCTGATGGAGGCATAATACTCCATAGTGTATATGGACTACATCTTCCTTATGCATTCGTCCATTGAAGGGCATCTTGGTTCTTTCCACAGTTTGACAACCGTGGCCATTGCTGCTATAAACATTGAAGATTACCCTATTTTTTTTTAAAGATTTTATTCATTTATTTGACAGATCACAAGTAGGCAGAGAGGCAGGCAGAGAGAAAGAGAGAGAAGGAAGCAGGCTCCCCGCTGAGCAGAGAGCCCGATGCGGGGCTAGATCCCAGGACCCCGGGATCACGACCTGAGCCAAAGGCAGAGGCTTTAACCCACTGAGCCACCCAGGTGCCCCTCCCCTATTTTTTAAACCTCTCTTGATGGCTTATTTTTCTCTGCCTAATTCTAATCTTCCTCAACTTCCCAGTCATTCTTAGTGGATTAACTGTGTGTAAGGTGCGCAGTATGTGCCAGACACCACGGTAGAAACTTTTATGTATATTATCTTCTCACCACACAGCCTCTCTTTCCATTTATTTCTTTCATCTTATACTCTGTCCTGATTCTCAGTTCTAGTGTCTCCAGACCTGATCTTTGTCCACAGGTTGAGCATCACATTTCCAACAGATTTCTGAGAGGTTTTTTTTTCCATGTTGTCCTCACTTGCCCCTCAAACTTGACATGTCTGACGTAGGAAGCATACTTTTATACTTTTTTACATACATTTATGCCATTCCAGCTGCCATTTTACATCACATCAGAAAATATGTGCTAAAAAATTACCACAGAAAATATTACAGCTTATTTCAAGTCACTCTAAATATTGAAATAATTCTATATACCTCAAACCCTATAAAATTATATTTTTAATGATTTGATATTTCTTGCCTATTTTATTGATCATGCTGAAAGGAAAATAAAAGGCAGCTGAAAAATCATCACAAAATATATTAAGTACCCACTTTAATTTGAGGTTGTGAAAATATAATACCCAAAAGGATGAATTTCACAATATTTGGAAAAAGAGATTAATAAAAATCACTCTCTGAGTTACTTTTACAATGCTTCCTGAAATTCCATCAGAAAGACTATAATTCTTCCTTAATTTCATCAAAGAGTATAAATATAAAAAAAACTTTGGGTATTTTTTATTGTTGTCTACAATGGTATAATGCTAAAAAACTGAAGGATAAAGATCATTATAAAGTCTAAAATAAGAGAGTCAAAGAACATTGATTTCTCAGTATTTATCCACTTTATCCACAACAGAAGATATCCTGATTGATCAATTCAAGCATCTGGGTCAGTCTTACTATGTCTTTACAGTAAGAAGCTATTATAGTTCAATAACTACTTTCCACAGGCTCACTAGTCACTTTTGCTTTTTAGTGTACCAAGTAGTTTTTCTTACTGGGAAGAAATACACTCAAAAACTACCCCCAGATAACTAAAAAATTGAATTCTTATGTCTTGAAGTTAAGACCTGGGCCTTGAATCAGAGGTGACTGACCTATTTATGACATAGCCCCTTCCTGTGGCTGAACAAACAGAATCTAGTTTCTAATTTCCCCCACCACATCCTACAGTCAGTTTCATTTGTATAAAATTTTGTTTGGTATGACCTAACAAAGTTTTTATTATTGGCCTAGAATTTTGTTCTCCATTCAAATAGTAAATCCATTTGCTTTTGCCTGAAATACTTGAATGAATTTTTATAAAACTTGTTTTAAGAAAAATTATCAAAGTCTTCTCTAAATACTTGAAAAAATTGTAAAAGCAGGGAAAATTCTGTAATTTTATTATTTTAACACAACTATTTTCATTTTTTGGTTTTTTGTTCTGGTCAGATTGCTTTATAGAAGAGTGATAACAACTGACAACTCAGCAATATAGGTATACAATGGCAAGTTTTTGTCTTTTGTTTTGTTTTTTTTTTGTTTTTGTAAAGGGCCAGACAGTAAATATTTTAGGCTTTACAGCCCATATAGTCTCTGATGCAACAAGTGAACTCTGATTTTGTGCACAAAAGCAACCAGTATGACTCTGCTCAAAAAACAAAAATTTGAATTTCATGCATCACAAAATACTATTCCCCTTTTGGTTTTTGTTCAGCATTTGGAAAGGTAAAATGAAGTCTTGGTGTGTAGGCCATACAAAAGTAGGCAGCAAGTTGGATACCCATGGATCACAGTTGACCCACCTTGTTTAAGACCATATCTCCAGTTTTGACCTATATCCTGAGCTCCACAATTCTCTTCTCAGCTTTTTCCTGTCCATCTTGATAGGAACATCCCCAGGGCACCTCAAACCAAAATCATTCAATACCTAACTCAGAACATATGCCTCATTCAAACTACCTGCTTCCCTGTAATCTCCCACTTCTTTCTGTTCTTGGAACAGAAAGCTGTATCTCAGTCATCTAGACCTGAAATTTAAAAATCACCCTTGTCAAGTCCTGTCCTGTCTCAAATATGTCTTCAATTTGCAATTCCCATACTCAGTTTCTCAGTTCATCTCTTCATTACTTAGCCTACGTTGTGGCTATGGCACTATAACTGGTTTCCATGTACTCCAATGTTTCCTGTACTCCAATGTATCTAATATACTGCTGTCAGACTAAGCTTCCTAAAATGCCTCTAATTATGTCACTACGCAACAATATTTTATTTTTTTTTTATTTTTATTTTTTTATAAACAAATTTTTATCCCCAGGGGTACATGTCTGTGAATCGCCAGGTTTACACACTTCACAGCACCAACCATAGCACATACCCTCCCCAATGTCCATTACCCCACCCCCCTTTCCCGACCCCCGACCCCCAGCAACCCTCAGTTTGTTTTGTGAGATTAAGAGTCACTTATGGTTTGTCTCCCTCCCAATCCCATCTTGTTTCTTT